>JBAMAV010001175.1:0-161441 GCA_037043315.1 Amiota communis | reverse complement strand
CGTACTATGGGCAGTATAAGGTATTTGCTGATCAAAAATCTATAACTTTTTTGTTTTAGAACCTATGAACTTGAAATTTTGCAAGGAAATAGTGTAAAGAACGTAAATTTAATAGTGTAAACTTCATTTTTGTATCTCATTTGTTTTCAGAGATATAGACCAATATCTAGCCTTGGAAAACATAGAAGGGACTTATTTCCTGATTATATGGAAAGCTGGTATTTTGCTATTGGTATTAAACAGTTTGTTTTTATTAAATATTATTCTAGATATATTTTTAAGAGAGAGTTGCCACTTATCTATAAAAAATCACAAATTTATTTAAACAAATTAGCTGAAATATTGCAATATAGGTGCCAAATAAAAATAAATATAAAATCAAAAGGAAAAGAAAAACGAAAGAATGAGAAATACTTGTTTCTAAAAACAAGTAATAAAAATTATTGCATATTTTAGATATTTTACAAAATAGTGGTTTCAATCGTTTTAGAATCTGGAATAAATTCATCTATTTTGAGCAGGCCTAGACCATCTTCGTGAACTTCCTTGGTAATTCTTGCATATGGTTTACGAAAGCTTGTTATACAAGGTGGCACAAAAGACATCACCCTATTGGAAGATGCTCTCATTTTTGCAAATGGCCGCCAATGTCAAATCTGTTTTGACATTTGTGGACTAGACAGATACAGAATACAAGTGAATAAGCCATGGAGCGATACACTCCCCAAGAACGCGGAATAATTGTGTCTATTTTTTTGCGTAAACAATTCGTCGATTTGCACTGGCCCGCCAGATCGCCTGATTTAACGGTCCCGGACTTCTTTTTATGGGGTTTTTTGAAGTCCCGTGTTTACAGCAACAAGCCTGAGACCTTGGAAGCCCTCAAGGACACGAATGCGAGAATTTATCGCCCGAAACGCTCGCCGAAGTGATGGAAAATGCCATAAAACGAGCCCGTATGGCAATCAATTGTGGCGGCGCCCATTTGTCCGATATCATCTTTTCGACTTAACACAATTAATTCTAAAGGTCTAAATAAACATAATCAAAAATCAAATCAGAATCGAAGTTTTTCATTTCAAAAAAAATAAGAGCCAAACAACATCGGATGACTTCTTTTGTATATGGATCTGATGTGTACAATAATCTACGGAAGATATCTTCGTTAGTTGCCAATCTTGAGTATTTTCTTGCATGATGTAATCTAAATTTCTTGTAGTCTTTGTTGCGGGACTTGCGCGTCCTCCGAAAGTTGTCCGATGGGTAATATAGCAAAATGTTTTATAACACTCTCTCCATGGATCAATAGCTTGTGCACTGCGGATGGCATATAATACCAGTGGTATTTATTGACATATATTCTTGCTGTTTCCAATGCATAAACGCCGAACTTTTGAGCATCAATCATAACACCCGAAGATAAAGTTTGTAGAATGATATGCAACCTATGTATCATCACTTCATCAACCCCCCTGTTATTTCAGCAGAACAAGTAGCACTACAAAAAAATCTGCTTGCCGTATTGCCATCATTGGAGTTGCCGCTTACTTGTCGTGGTTTATCTATAATTAATCCCAGCTTTTCTCGAAAAAGTCTTTGAACCACATGTTTCTTTTGTTCTTTAGCCGTTTTTTGTTCTTCATTTTTAGCAGACCATTTTTTAAAGGAAAGGTTATAAAAATGGTTTTATCGGGAAAAATGGGGCGAAAATGTAATGTTAATTTCAAATTTGGTCTTTAAGAAAATGTAATCAACAATTTTTTACGTGAATACGTCTTTATTTTTGATACCCCCTGGTGGTGGTGTTTTTTGATGTGGACAGTAGTTTTGCAACTACAACACCAAACTGTATACCCATTTTTCCTATCATCAATTTTTTATGTTTACCCCCTGGTAATATACATATACTAGCATAGCCCGGCGCCTGTTGCTGTGGCCCGTCGTGATGTTAGTGTGGGATTATTAGTCATTGTTCCATTCTCGCTCTATATTTGTCCACGCACATTTGTTTAATTTTTTGCTACTAAAGAAAGCCAGCATGTTTTTCCGTTTCTTCTCAAATGTTCGAATGTTAATACGTTTTTATGCGCTTTGTATCAATGATTTTTAACACAACACAATTATTTTTTTTAGGTATTTGACGTTTTTATGAGCTTTTGGCAATGATAGGACGTTGTAGATAGGTGCTCCACAGCGCCATCTGTTACCAATTTATGCAACTTTCAAAAAAAAAACAAAACATATAATTTGAAATTAATAAATATTGAACTCATTAATCGCGATAAAAACTATCCTATCTATCAAGTTGCACCAAATGACATAAATATAAAATATAATATAGATAAATGTATATAATCATGATCTTACATTTTAATTTCATAACATCCACTTGTACTTGTTTGTTTACATTTATCGATATGTCAACAAAATGGACTGACAAATAAGCTGGGCCATCAATCCATTTTTCTGTTATCATTGCTGATTTCGAGTCGATAATGGACTGAGCCTGAACTGACCGTCTAAAAGGGCCCTCAATTAGTATATCGATTAACTAGTAAAAAATAATAATTGATGTCATTCGATGTTTTGTTAGTCGATTTTTATGGCATACATTCTAAATTTAAAGCTAGAGAGCTAGGTAGCCCCATACAAACCACAGATCAAAATTCTTGTTATTGGTAGAAAACCTTTTTCGTTTTTTGTATTATTGACTTGAAATTTGTACACTATAAGTGTGTGACTTATGTCCACCAACTGTTTAAATTTCAAGACCCTCTGACCACTAGGAGGAGTACCTTCCATACGAACCCAGATTTAAAATCATTTTTCTTAAAAAATTTTTTTGTTTTTTGTACTATCGATTTGAAATTTGGACACTATGTGTCTGACCCATATCCATCAACCATATAAATTTCAAGACCCTCGGACCACTAGATGTGGCATGAAGAGTATTACATTATAAATTGCATAGTATTTTACAAACATTTGAAGTAAATTATTGCCCTTTATTTTGTATTTGCCTAATGCGAACATAGCTAAACTTTTAACACATATTTGTTTATATTTTTTAATCAACAAATTCAGCATCTAAATTTAAATAGTATTCATTCTGCATATCGGATCCATCCGTACCGGTACCGTCAGTATTGTCATCATCCGAGAGAGGATTCATGTTGCCTATTGATGTAAAACGAGGAATGTCTAAAAGCGCAATGGCATCCTTTGGAAGAGGTATCTTTTTATTTCGAGTCTTCCTTTTATTCAGACATAATCTATAGATCAGTGGATCGGTAGAGTCTATAGCTCTTTGAAAAACGTCGTGCATGTTATTCTTTCGATTATTTTTTTTTGCGGACACTGCTGCTGCATGAACAAGCAAGCAATGGAGTATCATACCTTGGATATTATTTTCCATGTTTAACTTTATTTGTTTATAGTAAATAAATTTTCTATTATTTTTAAGCCAATGAATTTAGACGAAAATTCGGCACAAACAAAACCACGTGTTCAGAAAAATAAACACCAAACTTTGAGGGATTCGCAAAACTTTCAGGGCTGCATCATACACCTAAAATGTTGGTTTCTACTCTCGTTGGAGTATAACCTTTTCGAAAAATGTCTTTCCCCAATTCTTAATTTATTTTTTTTTTTTTGGAATTTCTGGCAAACGACTATGAAATCCATTTTGAGTGTGAAGTTTTAAATCTTGTCAGCACTCACTGGCATTTTACTAAATATCGTCTTATATGATAGACAAACTTATTTACTTTTGCCTTTATATAGGGTTTTCCAATAAGAGGTGTTATTTTGATATTCAAAGAAAAATGAGTTTTTTTGAGATAAATGATCGGATGTTTATTTCATTAGTAGTAGTAGTAGTACTTCGTTTTATTCATTTTTTCGTAATATACATAGGTACAGATTAAAATTAACTTAAATTAAACATTTTTGGAAAAAAAGAACGAGGGGTGATTTTTCAGCATTGCTGTTAGCCGTTAGCTGAATTCTGATATTAAAAAGTTTCTATAATTTAATACTGTAGATATATAGCTTGCTAGAGTCCTCCAACTGATTTCATGGTCACCGTTTAATATGTTTAACAGCTTATTTTGAATCGAATTTTTCTTAAAATGTGACACCCTAAACTCATTTAAAACAGGGCATCTTGATATGAAGTGCGTCAGTGTTTCCTGCTCATTCCTGTTGCATAGCGTACATATGGTTGACATATCTGCCTCGAAACAATTTCCATTTAGCGGTAATATGTCGCAGCGTGCTTTTATTATCATCGATATTTCATGTTGAGTTAGGTTGGCTTTAAAATATTTTTCTCCAGCTGCTGGTTGCAGGTATTTATAAAAGCGGTTTGTGCTACCTGCTACTTTTTCCAGCATTGTGCTCCACGAAGCCGCTTTTAATGCCTCAATGAGGTGATTGCAACGATTACACCAGTCTTCTTCTATCTCAGCATTCCATTGAAAACTTATATTGTGTTCTGCTCCCAGCTGATCAGCAAATTTATTTGCCCACACAACGTTCCCTCTTAGAATAGCTTTAGACAACTTATGAGGCAATCATCTGCGTTATATGACAGTAAAGTCTTTGTGATGTATTGCACATGCAGATCAAATGTATAGAAGTGACTGTCTTCAGTACTAGTTTCCAATTACAATGCATAGTTAGGGACTGAGTCCGGTAGCCACAGCACTCTTTTCAAGAAATACCGCTGGAACTTGTTTACCTCTTCCGGCATTATGTATCTCCAAACCTGTGCCGCATACTCTTGGATTGACCTGCAATCTGCCTTAAATAGCTTCCATTTTGATGCCACTGAGATTTTGCTTTTGCCTAAGAAATTGCGCCATGTCGAGTTAATGCTGTTTTTTGCTACACCAAGGTAAAAGTTCTCTGATGTTATCCTAACTCGTTCTTGCTTGTTAGTCCACATTTCTTGGGCCGAAAGTCGACCTCCCTTTCTGAACACCATTATTTCTGACTTCGTTAGATTTACTTCCATACTCCATTTCAAACAATAGTCCTCTAACTTATATATCATTGATTGGAGTACATTCACATCATCAGCTAGTAGTACTATATCATCCGCGTACATTAACACTCTTATGTTTGCCCCATCAATACTTAGACCATCTTCCAAATTGTTGTGGATATAATTTAGATATAAAATAAACAGCAACGGCGACAGTAGACAACCTTGTTTTACCCCAGAAGAAGTATCAAAGACATTTGACATTTCATCACCCGTCCATACCGCGTACTTGGTGTCTTCTATGACTTTTAATAGTTTTGTTGAAAGGCCAATCTCATGCAGCTTGTATATTAGAGGGTTTCTGGGCACCTTATCAAAAGCAGCCTTGAAGTCAACAAAGAAGTCGTAAACATTTTTGTTTTCTGCTAATATTATGTACACAATACTGGACAGGTTGTATATGTCATCCCATCTTGAGTATCCCCTTCTAAAGCCTGCTTGGAAATCGTTTATGATGTTATACTGTTCTGCCCATTTGTAGATTCGCTCATTTAGTACAACCATTAACACTTTTGCGATGGTATTCATAAAAGCTATTCCTCTATAGTTATTTAACATATTTGGGTCTCCTTTTTTAAACATCGGGAACTGAATTGTGTTTGAAAATGGTTTGGTTTTATAAGCTCTGGTTAACTCCTCTAAGAACTCGTTGGTTGCAGTTTTGACAAATTCATAAGGTAACTTATCTATTCCAGGGGCCTTGTTATTTTTTGGTTTTTTAAAACCTGATGAATATCGGAAATTTATATAGGATGGCATGAGATTGATATCGTTGGCAAAAATGGATTTCACAGAATTCTTGGGTAGAGTTTAAGAGGGTTGCAAAGTAATGTTTAAACTGTTCCGCCGATAAATTTGCTCCAGTTTTAAAAGTTTGCCCTCTTATTTCGTTTGCAACTCTCCACCAATCTGAGGAGTCTTTTATATGGTTTATCTTGTGTTCCATCCTTTTAAGATATTCAAGTTGGGCCTGCCCACACACATTTCTATAGACTTAAATGGCTCTTAAATAGTGAGACTTGTCACATTCATTATTTGTTCTTTTAAATTTGTTTAGTGCTTCAAAAGATTTTATGCGCGCTTTATGACAATTAAAATTATACCACTTCTGTTTAAAAATTACTTTTGTGCCACTCTGTATATCCACTGAGTTCCTTATAACTTCAACCAGCTGGGGTAAGGTCGGTGTTTTATTTTCTTCCTTTAGGGTCTGTAGGTTCTCATTTAATTTTTGTTGGTATGTGCTACGCTTCCATGCAGCGTAGCTGCGGTATTACATTTTGTGGTTTTGTTTGGCTGTTAATATTTTCAAACTCCATAGTAAGCTTTATTGGCATGCGATCTGACCATATTGGATGATAGACTTCGAAATTTGTGATAAAATGAAGGCACTCCACTGATATTGCGCATAGGTCATTTACAGAGCTTCCGATCGCATTTACAAAAGTAAAATCACCATTTTGATCACCTTGCGTGCTTCCATTCAGTATCAATAATCCATAGTCTGTACAGAACTCAGTGAGTACCTTTCCATTTGAATTTGTTAACAAGTCTTTTGAATTCCTGTTTTCGTACACTGTATTAAAACTTAGTCTATTTTGATTTATTTGTTGTTGTAGTTGTCAAATTCGTACATTGAAATCGCCATAATTATTTAATTTCTTTCTGATGTTTCTTTGAAGAAATTTTTGAGCAATGAGAACTCGCCTTGCCAGTTAGATCCTCTTATGTATACTGGAATCAAAGTTATTTCTTAATCGTTAGCGTATAATTAAATATAATCAATTCCATTTATAGTACGGTTCACATGCCTTATTCCCCTATTGCTTAAATCCTTTTTAATTCCAATGACCATTCCACCGCTAGCTCTTCCGCATTGGCTATTTCTTGTTGCTCGTTTCCAATATGTATCAAATCCATTAAAATATTTAGTTGCCTGTACTACTTTATCATCAGTGATGTGTGTTACAATTAATGCGAATTCATCATTTTGCCGCAAATATTGGAAAAAGTCAGGATATAAAAATTTACTTTGCAGGCCATGAACGTTGTAGTAGATAAGACTAATTTTTGTGTTTTGGCAGGGCGTTTTTTTTTTAGTTTTTTTTTTGTAGCTTGTCGAACCAGTACTTATAATTTATGAGATTAATTTAGTGTCGTTTCCACACAGCTCCCTGAGTGCATTTCGACCTGATCTTGCTTCCTTTTTTTCGCGTTTCCACCTAAACCATTTATTCCCGATTTTTAAGTTGTCATCCCTCACCATAATCCGATGTTTTTTGTTTGTAGCCAATATCGCCGATTTAAGCTGCAGCATCACCCTTTTGTTAAGGTGGTCCCGTTCTATGTAGATAGATGAACCTGCCAGTTTGTGCGTTTCAAAACCGAAAGCAACCCCTATTCCGAGTCAAACTCAACCAACGGAGTCACTTTGCCACCTCGCTTCGCAATAACTGGGTACCGGTAACTGTAAGCACTCTTAACATACCCTCTTCACTTCGTCATGAACTGCCTCGGTTGCTGGCAGCCCTTTGAATATCAAGTTCTTGCCTTTAATATGTTGTTCCATCTGCACTATCCGTTTTCGGTCAGCTTCCTTTTCCGCTTTCAGTTTCTCTAACTCGACTTTCATTTCATTATTTTGTTTTTTTAGTTCATCTTCTGCCATACTCGATATTTTATCAAGAACCTCTTAATTTGTCTCCTTATTTGTTACTCTTACAATGGCCTTGATATCTTCGGAGCTTGTATTTTTAGTTTCTCCTGCCTCAATTTTCGTTTCTAACTTAATTTCTACCGATTTGATAGCATTTAAGACATCATGCAGGCTCACTTCTGGCGAAAGCGCTCCTCGGGACCTCTCTCCTGACGGTGTGCCCACATCTTGCTCTTGTTTATTTGGTGTACGTTGCATTGCACGGCTACAGCTACTTGCTCGCTCAAAGTTGTTTCTATTTAAGGAGTACTTTTACGCTTAAAATTAAATATGTATGTACTAGTTTTGAGTATACTTTTGGGCTTAGCTCTAATTTACAACTAAGTGATGCAAATCACAGCTTCCAAAGTCCTGGGGTCCAAAGTCCAAAGCTCGGGAACAGCTAGCGAGTGATTATGCTTTTTTCGAATTTTTGCTGCTGCTGTTCTTTGTTGTTGCTTCGATTATTTACAAACGGTTAGCTGTTTAGTTTGCCGAAATACCGAATACCTTTGCTTGTGTGTCTTTGTTGTTGTTTTTAATGTGCTTTCTCTGCTTTTACTTTCACTGAGGATATTTTTATGTATTGCGTTTCCAAAAACAAAATTATTTTTGTATGTATTATTTTTCTTTTATTTAATTAATTTTATTATGTATGTTTTACATCTTGTGTTCTATTTAAATTTTATTGTTCACTCTTTGTCTTTTCATCTTTTGTATTATTCTTTATTTATATTGATTAATACCACTGCACTGCAGAGCACATTTCCACACGTCCTGATTGTTTAGTAATGTATGTCCTAGCATTTGTAGTATTTTCACTCAGTCTATAGGTCCAAAAATGCATTCAAAATCGGCATAAATAGTAAATGGTACATATGAACTACGCTGATAATACCTAAATTCTAAAATAGACTTATCTTCATCCGGTAGAATCGTTACCATTTTTCTACATTCCATCTTGTGTTCTTCATTCCTCCTCTCGTTTTGTGTATATGCCAAACATGTATTACAAAAAAATAGTGTACGATGATTTCTCGTAAGATTCTGCCTCACTAGAGGAATGTATGCAAAGGACTTCTACTTTCCTCGCCACCATGGCGAAGTAATTTTGCTTTGAGAATTCTCTTGAAGATCTCATACACCACACTCTACCAACAAGTTTTTTGAATTATCAACAGCCATTTGTAGGAGTAAAAGAGGCTACTGTTTGTTAATATAAAGGATTTTGGCTATTGCCAATATTCAGTTTAATAATATTATCCATTAATTGCTTCCCGCGTTATTACAAAGTTAACAATAGTTTTTACAGTCTTTTCCCAGCCGCGTCTATCTCACAGTTGCCAATCAAGACGTTGTTCCCGTTGCCAACCAAGACGTTGTTTCAGTTGCCAACCAAGACATTGTTCAAGTTGCCAACTCTTACCGATAGGCTGTGGTCTGGGTTGCCACAGTACTACCCTCTAGACAAGTCACGGATCTTGGTGAGTGGATTGGCGTTTCTTCAGGTACGTTCGTAACGGGGTTCGACCTTCGGTGTCTGGTCGTCAACAGGGGCAGACTCGTCATTTGTCATAAATGCTGGTTTCAGTCTCTCGATTGACAAGGCTGTTTCTTTGCACTTGATACGAACGACGAAGATTCGATCTGTTGGCTTGGAAATACCCTGGTACGGTCCCGCATACGGTGGCTCCAATGGTTGTCTGACAGCGTCGTTCCGCACAAATACATGTGAGCAATCATGGATGTCTTTTAGCATGAAAAGTTTTGGCTTGATGTGATGCGATGTTGGAGTCGACCTTACCGCCTGCATGCTTTTTCGAAACTGACTGACAAAATCACATGGGTTCGAGGGTGCGTCCAGGTCATAGATGTATTCGTTTGAAAGGCGAAGCGTACATTCGTATAGCATTTCCGCTGCTGATGCCTTGATGTCTTCTTTATAGCAGGAGCGAAGACCAAGCATGACCATTGGAAGTAGTTTGATCCATGATGCGCCTGGATGACACATTAACGCCGCTTTCATCGATCTGTGCCAACGCTCGACCATACCGTTTGACTGAGGGTGGTATGGTGTTGTGTGGATGTGCTCGGTGCCCAACATATTTGCAAATGACTTGAACAGCGCAAACTCAAATTGGGATCCTTCATCCGTGGTGATGGTTAATGGGCAGCCATAGCGGGAAATCCATCGTGTCCACAATGCCTCACAAATAGTCTCTGCCGTTATATCTTTAAGTGGTACCGCCTCCGGCCAGCGAGAAAATCGGTCAATCATAGTAAGACAGTATCTGTACCCATCCACCCAGGGCATCACAATGATGTCGATATGTATATGGTCAAACCTGCCATCCGGAACTGTGATTTTGTTTGGAATCACCGCATTGTGCTTATAGATTTTCGCTCGATAACACGGTAAGCAATTCCTTCCATGTCCGTCTGTCCGTCTGGTTGTCTGTATGTATGCAAACTAGTCCCTCAGTTTTTGAGCTAGAGAGCTGAAATTAGGTTTCTTTTTACCATACGCAGCACATTTGTCGGACTCAGCTGAATCGGACCACTAGGGGGGTACCTCCTATACAAACCCCCCATAAAATTAATGTTCTTATTAACAAAAGTTTTTTGATTTTAACATATGGAACTGAAATTTGGCCACTATAAGTTTGTAATCTATGGCCATCAATCATGTAAATTTCATGATCCTAGGGCTACTAGGTGGGGTACCTCCCATACAAACCCCCTCTTTAAATTAATGTTCTTGTTAGAAAAAGGTTTTTGTTTTTTAACGTATCGAACTGAAATTTGGACTCTATAAGTTTCTGATCTATTTTCATCAACCATATAAATTTCATGATCCTAGGGTTACCAGGAGTGGTACCTCCCATACAAACCCAAATTAAATGGCAAACTTCTTTACATATTATAAAGCAAAGTCGAAATTTTAAGAAGTTAGAATACTGATTACTTCTAAATCACGCAACGTATTTTAATACGGTTTTCACTGTAGAATTTCCTTAGAAAACTTTGCATGTACATAAGTAATTGATTCAATAATAAAAGTAATTATGATTATTATCATTAATTATCAATATTTGTCATTCACTAAAGACAGCAACACTTTTTTTGACATTCACCAAAACAGGTATTTGTAATTCACACAACATCAAACAGCTCTTGGTTCACAAAACAGTTCAAAAGTAGTTCTTTCCCCATTTACCAATACTGTATTTTGATAATTTCACAGGTTGGCTTTGGGGACGAGTCCCGTTTTGTTCGCTTATAAAATTAATGTAGTTGTAATAGTGTTATAATTTATGGAAAAGCATTTACTGCTACTACAATATTGCAGCTTTTCATTCTTTACACAGCAAAGTTTCTTCAAATGTGATTTTAGAATTAAATTAAATTAAAGTAATTATTAGTATCATTTAAGCCATACTATAAGGTAAAGAAAACATTTGTTTACTTGCAATATAAGGAACGATCCAATAGGTAAAGTAAATCATTTAATTCTGTCAAAGATCAATGGACTGACTCAAACATACTACTCTGTAGACAATGCTATTGAACTGGAAGAGGCGTTTCATTTCCCAACAGAATTTCTTAATTCTCTACAGCCTTCTGGTTTGCGCCCACATAAATTAGTTTTAAAAGTAGGGTGTCCCTATTTTATTACGGAACCTTAATCCATCAAAATTGTGCAATGATACACGTTTATAGATAAAATCATTAAAAAAAACTACATAATAGAGTGTACAATACTGACCGGATGTGGAACTGGAGAGTTCGTTTTAATTCCCCGGATTCCATTAATACTAACGGATCTACCTTTCCAATTTAGAAAATTGCAATTTACTATAAAATTGTCATTTTCAATGACAATTATCCAATCACAAGGTCAAACATTCAACGTTGTGGGATTAGACCTGAGCATTCAGTGTTTTCCCATGGACAGTTATATGTAGCTCTTTCACGCGTCACTTCTGTTCGTATTGTATAATGACAAAAAAGCTGTAAAAATTGTATACAAAGACATATTGTAAACAAAAATTTGTTAAAAAATTAATTAATAAAATTTCATGCTATCAATACCAAAGCGATATTTTTTAAATTGCACCCGTGCAAAACAGGGCGGTTTGCTAGTTTAAAGAATAAATGTACAATAAAATTGCCACTCAAACTGATGTGATGCTAAGAAAGGAAGGTTGGATGTAACCCGGAGGAGCGTGAAGAGTATTACATCTTTGGCATAGCCAATGATAGCCTTCTTTCTGGTTTTTAATTCAACTGAGTTTGTATGACTGTTATAATTTCACTTATCTGAGTTTTTAATACAATTGCACTTGGATAAGGTGTGATTGGCCGCAATGGAATCACTAAATTGTTGTCAAAGTGTCAAATGGTCGACAAATACTTATTTTCATCTGAAAGAGCCCAGTTATCGGTTCCGTCTTTTATTGGCGAATACAGCTCTACGGTAGTTTTTAGTCCACTGTGGGATTTCCAATGTAAGAAATAAGGACGCTCCCCGAAATGAAATTAAATCGCGTGGCCATAATTCATTAAGTGTTTTTAGCTTGTGAAAATGAAATTGGGCCGTGCTGTTTAATGTGTGAGCGTAGAGTCTGTATTCATTTTGCATTTCAACATTGGGACCGGGAGCTAAACAATCCAGCAATCCGAGGATCTAGGAATTTACACTCTATCGCCATTATAGCGGTAGTACATTTAATCGCAACTTTTCGAATCATTGCTACCATCACCATCCACAAGAATTTCGTAATAGTTTCACTGAATAGTTCGATTCAGAAAATGGGCGTTTTTCTAAGGAAAAAAAAAGGAAAGAGATGCCCCAATAAACTTTATTTACATATAAAAACATCGGGATGGATCCGAAGCGACTCTGGCGGCTTTCAACTTTTTATTATTCAGCTTTATCTCTGTTTGTATGCAATGCTCGTTGGACAGATAAAAATCAACATTAGCATATTTCTTAAAACAAACATTACAATAAACGTTTTGAGTGATTGAGTTCTTATTGCATGGAACCCTGTTTTTCAGGCCCATAGTCATAAATAAGCGACTTACCTTATACACAAAAAAATCGTGGAAGATAAACTTTAACTTTTAATTTATGTGTATACATTTATTATAAGTAATTGAAATTCTAAAAAAAAAATGTAAAAATTTATATTGTATAGATGTATATAAAAATATTAAAAAATGCATTAGTTCTTTCATGCCGAACTGAAATACAATTTATTTTGTTTTCTTGTGTTTTAGGGGGGGGGGGGGGGGTGTTGGGAATTATTTATTATTGTTTTTATAAAATGTTGCTTGGCTTGTAACATAATTGGTTTCTCGCTTTATTTATTTATTTTTCTTCAATTTTAATAACATGATGACATTTCTTTTTTTTATTCACTGATGAGTTTTATTCAATTTATTTTTTGCTTTTTTATCTATCAAACAAATTATTATTATTATTATTATTATTTTTATTATTATTATTATACTCTTCACGGGAGTGAATAGTATTATAAGTTTGTTATAAAGTTTGTAACACACAGGAGACATCGCAGACCACATAAAGTATATATTTATGATCAGCTGCCCCCATTTATATTAATGTTCTTATTAGAACCATGTAAATTATATGATCCTACGGTTACAATGAGAGGTACCTCCCATACAAACCAAAATTAAATGACAAACTTATAAAAAGTATAATAAAAATACAGTGCCACTCAAACTGTGTTCCTTGTTGATAACAATGAGACAAAAAAAAATTCTATTACATTAATGTGTTAGAAGAAAACCGTTAACTGTTTTGTGGTCAGCATGCCCAAATTAATAAAGAATAGGTGTTTTCATTAATGTAATAGAAATTTATTTATTTTTGTCGCTCAGTGTAATCAAACTGTAACAGAGAGTATATAGAGATGCTAAGAAAGGAAGGTTGGCATGTGTGTTGTACAAAAACAAGCGAATGTACGAAGAAAAGAGAACAAGAAAAACACAGAAACTCGCAGTTTATCTAATTTGTTGGCAAGAGGGAACAACAGATGGCAAACGTAAGCACATTGTTGAACACACCAACAACAACTACACACGCCAAAGAAATCAAAAACAGAATGACAGACAGACTCATCGAGCTGATGAAGAATATATGTATTTACTTTATGTGGTTTCTCTTTGTCTCCTTCTGTGTGTTATGCCAGGCCACACATTATGCGATCGATTGTACGATCAAGATCAAAAGTTTTTGATTTTCCATGCAATCGTGCCATGATCCGTCCCCGAACACGTTGTGAGTGTCCACAGGCTAAATGAAATTGTACAATCAGTCTTCAAACTTCTTGGCAAACTTATAATACTATTCAAGCAATAGTACGAGAGCTTGACAATTTTTCTATTTGACCATCAGAGAGCAAATATAAATTTTTCATCAAATGATTCTTTGTCATTAACTAACTTTCTTCACGAAAAATTTGATCTTTACATAAATAATAATCCCAACAAATCAACAAAAAAATCTGGAACTACAATAGATGCAATTTTCTCACGTTATATCGAAAATATCGAATCACGGGCATATTTCTCATATTTTAGCTATCACAAACCAATAATAGCAACAACCAACGAACCAGTAAATATTGAATAAAATAATTTAAAACAGAATATTTTTGGTCTTATTTATTAATAACTGAGTACTCACAAAGAATATTAAATATAAGGTTGTAATTGTTTTGAGATGATCACTCTGTCTGTTTGAATACGTTTCACTTCTATCACGTATACGATGGCACACGTGATTTTTTTTTTTTTTTTTTATTTCAGAACTTATATTTAATATTCATGGTTTGTTTGGTACATTTTAATTTTGTCTTAATTTAATTTATTATTTACCTATCAATTTTTTTCGTGTTTTGTTATACGCTACACCCATGTACATAAGTCATAGGTTATACGATATTAAGTTTTTCCAAATGTACATAACACCCAAAACCAGGGAAAAAATACTTAGTCAAAATGACGAGTAGATTTGAACTATCTATGTTCACTTAATTATTTATCTACCCGAGCACCTATTTCTCGAAAACTGTTGGAAAATAAGAGTAGAAATTGAAATGAAATTTGTTCTGTAGAGCTGGGAAGAAATAGATTTTAAATTTTCTTTAGATATCTGATCTGATAACATTCTTTTATACCAATGCGGTATGCCATCTTTTCAACATACAAATAACAAAAAATTATTAAATTTTTATATGATTCGCCAAATAATTTTCCTTGCTATTTGTAAAACATAAACCATTATTATACATGGCAATTTACAGAGAGCAATTTTTGTCGATTCCTCTTTGCTGTCGCTGCTAGTGATTACACAAAAATTGTGCGAGAGCAATTCTGCTTGTTTGCCGTTATATCGTATTCATTTTCATTTTTGCTTCGTTGTCGATTCTTCTTTCTGTTTCTGACAAATTTCTTCACATTCCTCGCAATATTTTTCATTTCTCATGCATTCGCATGCATCCTCACTGTATGCAAGCCAAGCAAAGTGAACAAACAACGAAATACGTGAAAGAAGAAAACGAAAACGTCCGCGGAATTGCCTATTCGATGCCGATTCAAGCAACTCGTTACTTCTTCAGGCGTCTTCGTCTTTTCTCTACAAATGAAAATCGCCAGAGAGCCGAATTGCCTTGTATAATAATGGTCATAGAACCATGCGTCGAAGACCCGTTAAAGTCTATATGAAAATAAACAACGCGTCGAGGAGAACCGATGTTATGCCCGTCCGTCTGCCCGTGATTGTTCTTAGTTTACAAAGAGCGGTATTACATTGATATGTACAGCAACGCAGTTGATCATCGGTTCTTCTTTCTGCTCGATAGCCAGCTAGACTGCATTTAGACTAACGTCATATAATCATCGATTCTTCTTTGATGATTTTGGTTTGTGTTTAGACAAACGTCACGCTTGAAAATCAAATTTTTGCTAATTCCTTACTGTTTGTATTTTTCGCAGAGCAAATTTCTTCACCTTCAGCTCCTATTGGCTACTATATTCTGCATGTCGCATGCATCCCACTCTACGCAAGCCAAAAAATTGTGAAAAAAACGAATGAGGCGGAAGAGAACAAAGAAAAACGTCAGCAGAGATTTTCATGACGACGTTTTCAGAACAGCATAGCTTCCCCTCAATGCCTCGCTTCTCTTACCAAGTTTTCGCTGTTGCTGAGCCTATAGTCTAAATGCAGACCTATTAAGCCCACCCGACACGGTACTACATGCATGGTCAAGCATAATAAAGTGTCATCATAGTGTTAGTGAAAATTGAATGTGTGCTACTCACTTACGATGATTGACAGAATATCCAAATTGTTTTAATATTTCGTCCATCTTGAGTGCTCTCAATTCTCTCTTTGAGTCTCTCTCATTTACGCTTGCACAAGGTAAATATGTATGAAAGAGACAAATATAGGCAAGTGCTCACTGTTTCGAAATACATAAAGTGGGCAGACGTGAGCGCTAGTAGGAAATATTTTCAAAGTGCAGACGCATATGTGAAATATTTGTGAATTGCCGTCGGCTTGTGAACGTTTGAAACTGCACGCACGACGCACCTTCAATCACTTCAACTAACACATACACAAATGCTGGACCCTTCATGCAGTACCATGTCGGGTGGGCTTTAAATTTATGTGAGTGCAGACAAACAAATTTTTTCACATTCCTTTTCTTTTGTGTTTCTTGCGTTCTGTCGCAAGGCATATTTTTTATCATTCCGCTTCCATTGACCATAATATTCTGCATTTCGCATACATCCTCACTCTTTGCAAGTACGGGGTTTACACGGCACAACACAACACAACTCTGCTACACTGCATCCTCTCTCGAAAAGTTTGTTTGTGGATAAGGACGAGGGGAGGATTGTTGTTCGACAGCGCAACAATGATTGGCTCTGCAACGTTTATCTTCGTTCTCTTTCGCCTTTTTCGTGTGTTTGTTCATTGTTTGCGCAGAGTGAAATGCATGCGAATGCATTGCAAATGAAAAATATAGCGCGGATGTGAAGAAATTTGCTTTGCGACCGAAGTACACAAATCCACAGAGAAACAGAAATAAAGAGGAATGCACAAAAATTTGTTGTGCAACATGTTGTTCTGCCTAAATTGAAGCCAAAACCAACAAAAAGAGAAATCAGTGATAGCTAACGTATCGTTTAAGTCGCGTCAAGCCAAACGAAATAAACAAACAACGAAAGACGCGAAAGAAGACAACAAAAAATCGGCAAAGCATGATCCAAGCGTTTCGTTAAAATTTTTCATCGTGCACAACGACTGAGCGACCTTCCGCACTTCCCTTAGACATTGTTTTCACGAAGCCTTTCTGCGACTACATCCTCTCTCACCACTTTTGTTTGTTGACAAGTGAAAGACGATTGGACGAGGTAGACGAGCTGCTTGTACCAGCGGCACATTGTTCAGCTCGCGTTTTTCTTTGTCTTCTTTCGTGGTTGTTCACAATTTTTTGGCTTGCGTAGAGTGAGGATGCATGCAAAATCGTCGTTCAGCTGACGTTTTTCTTTTGTCTCCTTTCGCGTCTTTCGTTGTTTGTTCAAAAAAAGTTGCTAGCGAGAAAGAAAGAGAGAGAGAGAGAGATCTGTCTGCACGCACATAAGACAACAAGCAGAAATTTGTTTAGACACAATTATTGTCGAATGAAGCTGGTATGTCTTTATGCAGCTGTGCGTTCTGTTGCAAAGCAAATTTCATACAAATACCAAACACACGACGAAAGCCGAAATGAAAAAATCTGTCGACAGCGTCTGTGGTACAGCAGACAAAGCTACCCCGTAAGCGTTGTGCGTCTCTTCTCAATAAGCAAATGTCTGCAGAGATATTTCTGCTGCAAATATTTATGAGTAAATTGTGACTTATAGGGCCCATCCATTTTCAATCATGATTGAATTAATCAAGAACGATATCGATAAATTTGGCTTGAGCCAAAATATCAAAATGACTGACAGTCCAATTACCACTTCAATCACCGCCACAAACAGTCAATCATTGAATCAAGCCAAATTTATAGATATCGTTTTTGATTGATTAAATCATGATTGACCATGTGTGGGAAAAGGTAAACCAAAAGTTGATGTTTTGTTTTATGTATTTAGAAAAATATTTAAATTATATACATAATTTCATTTAACTCCTCATGGGGATAAATGTAATCAATATACTTGTTATTGTTGTTTTGAAGATGACCTTATTATACTCTTCACGGGAGTGAATAGTATTATAAGTTTGTCATGAAGTTTGTACACAGAAGGAGACATCGCAGACCACATAAATTACATATATTTGTGATCAGCTCGATGAGACGAGTTGATTGAGCCATGTCCGTCTGTCGGTCTGGCTGCAATCTAGTCCCTCAGTTTTTGAGCTAGAGAGCTGAAATTGCACATAGATGTCTTTTTACCATACGTAGTTCATTTGTCGGAATCAATGGAATCGGACCACTAGGGAGGGTACCTCCCATACAAACCCCCTTTAAATGTTCTTATTAGAAAAAGTTTTTTGTTTTTTAACATATCGAACTGAAATTTGGACACTATAAGTTTCAGTTATCCATCAACCGTGTAAATTTCAAGATCCTAAGGTTACCAGGAGGGGTACCTCCCATACAAACCCAAATTAAATGATAAACTTATAAAGAATAAAAGTACAATAAAATTGCCACTCAAACTGATGTGATGCTAAGAAAGGAAGGTTGGATGGAACTCGGAGAGTATTACATCTTTAGCATAGCCAATGGATAGCCTTCTTTCTGGATTTTAATTTATTCCTTTTTCCATCCTAATTTTTCTCCATCTTCTTATAAAAAAGTTCTTCGATTTTTATATCAATATTGCTACATTTTATTGTTATTTTTCTTTTAGCAATTTTCTTGTTGAATTAAGCTGGTTACACACGACGAACATGCACGATCGATATGCTCGCAGAATTTGAAATTTTTCACCAACATTGGCTCGTGAACAGCACCACATACGGCGAAAAAGACCGCCAACACGGGTAGATCGAACGTGCATGTGCGTCGTGGATTACCCGCTTAAGGAGAAAGTTGATTTATCAATTGTTAAATAAATAAAAGTAGTTGTAGTTGGAAAGAGCATCGCAGTAAAATACAAAGAAAATAGTTCATTAACAAAAAAAAAAAAAAAAAGTATAAGAGCAATTAAGCATAAGTAAAAATATTAATGTATTATTAATATAATTCTGACTTAATCAAAGCAAGTGATCGACGATACTTTTGTGTTGTGTATTCTATCTCAATATCTTTCATTTTTCTTTCTATCTCTTTTTGGCAAACTTTGCTAAACTTGCCAGTGAGCATTATTTTTGAATTTTTTATTTTATCGATTATAATAATAATAATAATAATATTAATCATATATATTTTATAAATTTTTTTTTCGATCCAGTGTAAAACTTTTTTCTTATTTTAATTTTGCTTTTTCTTTACTGTCACTGTTTTTTTTCATGATTTTAGCAATTCTAAAGCATTTCAGATAGTTTCAGAGTTTTTTGTATATACTCCACATAAGAGGCTTCATTCTACATATCGCTCATTTTCTTCAAAATGGTCATAACTAAAAAAAAAAACACGATATTCGTTACATCGACTTTTATATTGTGTAAAAATTTCATTAATAACTTACATACTCTCCGCGTGAGAAGAGAATATTTCTTTTATTATTAGCCAATTTGAATGTAAATTGAAAACTAAATGCGTTTTTCTCGAAATGCTGATTTTGGGGTTATGACAGTCTTGAAGTAAATGAGCGATATGTCTAATTTGGATATCTTTCTCTTTTTCTGAATCTGCATGTGTGTTGTAATTGTATACTTGTTTTTTGTTGTTGCTATAGGAAGTTAAAAGTTTCAAAATCAAATAATATACATAAATTTGTATAATAAGAATTATAAGAATTTGCATTTTCTGCCTTTTTTTGGTTCTGGTGGTTCTAATGCAGCCAATATAGCTTCATCAAAAACATTTTTAAGTCCTTTCTGTGTCAATGCTGAACACTCAACATACTTAACTGCCTTTAATTCTTTGGCAAGTTTTTCGCCTTGTTCCATAGTTATTGGCTTTTGTTTGTTTTTAGCCAATTTTTCCAACGTACTTGTCTCATCGCGCAAATCAATTTGAGTGCCAACAAGCAAAAAAGGTGTTTTTTGACAATGATGCGTTATTTCTGGCACCCACTGCAAAAAAATAAGTATATCAATTTGATTATTACCCAAATCTAAATACTTTTCAAATCGAATACCGTATTCTAAAAAAGAATAACAAACCTTTTCTTTAACATTTTCAAATGAACTTGGACTGACCACTGAGAAGCAAACAAGAAACACATCGGTCTGTGGATATGATAATGGTCGCAGTCTATCGTAATCCTCTTGTCCGGCTGTATCGAACAGTCCTAGGGTATATGGTTCGCCACCAATCATTACCGTTACAGCATAGTTATCGAATACGGTTGGCACGTATTCCGAAGGAAATTTATTGGTTGTATACGATATCAAGAGACACGTCTTACCGACGGCCCCATCGCCGACAACAACACACTTGATGGTCTGCATATTGATGGTTTTGGTATTAATTGTTCTTTATATAAGAAATATAAAATCAAAGAAGAAAAAAGAGAAAAAACAGAGAATTTTAAAAAAGAAGTGATACAAAACTATTGAAATTGAAATTGAAATATAAAATTTGCGACATTAATAACACACGCCTACGTTGCTGATGATGAGTGGTTGTGGTTCTGTTTTCTATAGGCGTCGCGCCTTTACCCAAAAAGATTATATCACAAATTTTAATTTTATCTATCCATTTATCTATACATATAAAAATGAATCTTTGCATGTGGAGAACACCTTATCCAAACTGCTTTGGACCTAAGAAGTTCAAATTTTCAAAAGGGTAGAATAGAAGTTGCATGGAGACAGAAAAACATAATAGTCGCTTTGATTTCTCCACAATTTTAATATCTTTTCATTCTTTGTATAAACATAATAGATATCACATTAACTTTTTTTTATTTACTTACAGGTTTGGGTTATATACATATGTTACTTATAATATATAATCTAACTTAATTTAAAGAGTACTAGCTACAAGGTCTTCGATTCGACCTTTAACATAAAAGAAAGTGACAAATATATTGGGTTGGCACATACTTAAGTAATGTCGATGTTTAAGTGATTTAGTTATGGGCCTGAACATGTAAAGGACAAGTCAAAATTTAAAACGATTTTAATAGCTGACACCTTAAGCTAAGAATACAACAACATTTTACTCGATTCGATTGGCTTGATCTTGAACTTGGGTAACTTTGGCAGATGTGGCCATATTTTGCTTTATTGCTTCAAAAAATAAAAAAAGAGATGAAAGTAACGAATGTCTCTCTTTTTATACTCTTCACGGGAGTGAATAGTATTATAAGTTTGTCAAAAAGTTTGTAATAGTTTATTCAGACAGCGAGTTCTGATTGTGGGAGTTCTTGTTACCCGCTTTTTGTCACCGAGTTCAGAGTCGCGAGTTCTGAGCAACTGTTTTTTGTTTTGTTTTTGTTTTTATTATACACACAAATGCACAAATGGAATGTTGTGGCAATTGTGAGAAATAAAAATTGATATTTTGTGAAAAATACATTATTTAGAGCATTTTGCAGTGTATGCACATAGTTCTGGCATTTCCCTTTTTCATTCCTGCTACGTATTTTGTTAGTAGATCACAAAAAAAAATTACATTTAAAATTCTCCTTAAATATATTGTCTGCCATCATCAGCTGTATATTGCCACGCAACAAAAAGTAAGAACAAGACTATCGACAATCACCTAAAAGAGTCCAAATTTTACCAACAATATTTAGACTGACCATGTCAGAACAACGAGTTTTGGCAGAACTTGCACGAGAACTCGAGTTCTGAGCTACAACAACAACTATAAATTTCGTTCCTTTTCCCTGTGGTTGTTGTAATTTGAACTAGAGTTCTCGTGCGAGTTCTGCCAGAACTCGAGTTCTTTATGTAATTAATTATTTTCGGTCCACCTTCCAGGTGTGTAATTGATCTACGAAGGTGTGAACACCAACTCTGCCGAAAGCTTTTGAAAAGTCAAGAGTGACGAGGGAGGTGTGTTTCTTAGCAGCTAATGATCTGGTTATAAGGAAATCTGCAAAAAGCAGGCTATTTGCAACAGATTTGCTACGTTTGAATCCAAATTGGTTCGGATGTAGTAAATTGTTTTTAGTGGCGAACCACCATAGTCTTTTTGAGATGATCTTGTCTAATGTTTTTGCTAGACATCAGTTCAAGGAGATGGGACGGTAGGAAATTAATTCTGTTTTGCTTGCTTTTGGTTTTAATATGGGAATAATTAGGCTAGTTTTATACGATTGAGGAATGATATTGTTGAAGATGTTGTTGAAGAGTTGAAGTATTCTAGATTTTATTGAAAGTGAGCTATTTTTAATCATAGGGTATGAAATTCTGTTGAGTCCAGGGGTTAGCCCTTTGAGTGATTGTAGAGCTGAAGTAAGTTCGATTAAAGTTATTTCATTGTCTATTGTTTGTGATGTGTTTGTAGGAGTATAGCAGATTTGTTTCGGTGCGTATTTGCTACTTAAGAATTCTGAGTCAAAATTGGTGTCTTTGGATAAGTTTGCAAATAAGTCTGCTATGTCGGTAGGATTTGTGTGTGTGTTGTTGTTGGGTATGACTGTAATGCAATGAATTGATTTCACAGGGTTGAGTCCACAAAACCGTCTTATGTTGGTCCAGATTTTGTTGATAGGTGTGGATGGTTGTAGGGTTGATGTAAAGGCGGAGGTAGCTTCTTTTTTTTAACTAAACGTACAAGTTCTTTTTGGAACAGGGCATTGGCGCGTCTATAGTCTATAATGTTTTTTTGGGAATTACTTCTTTTAAGTATTCTCCATGTCTTGACTTTGTTTACCCGAAACTCTGATAGGTTTTTGTTCCACCACGGGACTTTGTGCGGGGCATTTTGGCGAGATGTTTGAGGTATGCAAATGTGTGCGCTTTGTAACATTATTTTGTTAAGATTGGCTGCTTCTTTGTTAATGTTCTCGCTTCTTGGAGTTTTGTTGTTTATTTCATGTGTTATTTTTTCTAATAGGGGCCAGTTTGCTTCTTTCGTTCTGTAGTATGGGCGACTAAAGTTGTTTGTGGGGGTCTGGGGAAAGACTGATAACAAAATTGGAAAGTGGTCACTACCACAAAGGTCGTCGAATATTTTCCATTTGGTGAAGGGTATTAGTTGGGGTGAGCAGAGGGAGAGGTCTATGTGGGTAAAGGTATTATGGGTTGTGTAGTGAGTTGGGGACAAATCGGGGTTGGAACTTTGAATATAATTTACTAGTATTTTGCCTCTTTTGTTATCTTGTGGGGAGCCCCAACTGCAATACCAACTGTTGAAATCGCCCAAGATTATCAAAGGGGTGTTGGGGTTTTGTGTCCTGAATGTACTTTCTAAATCGCTACAAGAAAAACTTTTGTTGGGTTGGATGTATGCTTAGAAAACTATTATTTTTTGTTTGGAATTTATTTCGACGGCTAGTGCTTCAAAGCTGTTGTTTATAGTGACTTCCTTGTGTTGGATCGATTTGTGTATTAACACAGCAACCCCACCAAACTTGTTCGATGCTTTGTTTGCAATTAAGGTGTAGTTAATGAGTGTTGGGATGTTTGTGCTTGTTGTGTTGAAGATATGTGTTTCTGGGAGTGTTATGATTTGTGGAGACTATTGTTTTACTATAATTAACAGTTCACTGTATGTATCCTTTTATGTTCGATTGTAGGATTTTTAAGCCATGTTAAATAATGATTAAAATTTAATTTAGAAGTCATTTGTAGAACTGGTAGAGTGACTACAGTGAGCTGATAAGTTGAGTGTAGTGTTATTTTTAATCTATAGTTTCCATTGAGTCGACTGACTCGCTACGAAGATCGTGCAAAGAAGAGTGGAAATTAGATTGAGTGTTGTTGTTTGTAAGAGTATGTGTGGAATTTTGATGAGAGAGCAAGGAATTTGCAGAGAGAGAGTTATTTTGTGTAGGTGTGTGGTGAGGTGTGGTAAATATGATATTTTTATCGGTATGTTGATTGGTTGGTGAGAGGGAGAATGAGAAGGGAGAGGAAGGGTAAGGTGATTCAAAAGATGTGTTGATATTTGATGTCTTATCTGTTGTTTTTGTGTTGTCGTTTTAGTTGTTGTCTGCGCTGGCGTCAGGAGAGTGCGGAGCGGCATTTACCGTTTTAGAAATTGGTTTTTTGTTGTTGGTTGTTTTGTTGTTTGCATCTTTTGGCTTTTCGTTTTCGCTTTTGTTGTTGATTGCGATGGCGACAGAAGAATAAGAAGCGGCATTTACCGTTTTGGTGGCTGTAGTTCTGTATATTGTTTTTGCTTTACGCATTGTGCATTTGTTAGCCATCTTTATTTTTATAATGTCTTTATGTTCGTTTTATTTGCTGCATTGGCGGGAGGAGGCGGGGTGATCTTCTGCACAGTTTACACTCTTTCTCTGTGTGCATGGCTCAGGAGAGTGCGGTGGAAGACCGCAGTTGTGGCATAGTGGAGAATTTTTGCAGTGCTTAGCGGCATGTCCTAGTAGCTGGCAAGACTTACACCTCATGGGGTTTGGGATATATTCTCACACTTTGACTGAGTGCCATGAGATATCAATTTTCGAGGGAAGGTGGTAGAGCTCAAAAGTCAGTAGTAGTATAACGCCGCTTGGTTTAGATACGCCATCAATTGCTTTCACAAACTTGTAGATACCTGTAACGTTTTGAGAGCTGAGTTCCTTAATAATCTCCTCTTCTGGGATAGAAGCCAGGTAAGGGGCGTATATCGTGCCATTGACGATGTTGAGGGACTCATGCAGCTTGCACGATATGTCACAAATGCCGGTGAGTGATGTGGTTTTGGTGAATTTCTCTGCGTCTGATTTTGATTTGACCAACTATTGTAAGTTGCCGTCGCGAAGATTTGATATGGATATGACGTTCTTGGAGATAAGTTGGATGGCACGATGAACGACAAAACAGGAGAAGTCAGAAATGGTTTTTTGTTATTATTTGAAGCCATTATGATGTATTTCGGATTTTCAGCCGTTTTGGTGGGAAGATCAGGAAAGGCTAAATCCAGCTTTTGCGGTTGTCTCCGTTTTTTCATGAGGGGGCTATCGGTAAGCGGTGTAAACCGATTGCTCCCCAGGTTGGGTGGCCTGGGGGCCATCATGAACTTAATTATTTAAATAAACTGGTGTAGTTAATTTTTTGTTGTCCGATGCGTGTAGAAACGATTTTTTATATATTTATTTTTTGTTTTACGCGAGTATGTGTGTGTGTTAAGAGAAGATCAAAGCGAAAATTAAAAAAAAACTGCCGTTGCTTGGATACTGACGTCTGCTCGCGATGAGTATTAATCGTCGACTGATAATAGCCTAAATACAGATTTTGACTCACTGTATTTAAGCTATAACACAAAGAAGGAGACATCGCAGACATAAAGTATATACATCTATTTGTGATCAGCTCGATGAGACGAGTTTATTTAGCCATGTCCGTCTTTCTGTATGTATGCAAACTAGTCCCTCAGTTTTAGAGCTAGAGAGCTGAAATTTTGCACGTAGCTTTCTTTTTACCACCCGCTGCACATTTGTTGGAATCAGCCGAATCGGACCTCTCATACAAACACCCTTTTAAATTAATGTTCTTATTAAAATTTAAACACTACGTTTCCGAACCATATTCATCAACTATGTAAATTTCAAAATCCTAGGGGAACCAGGAGAGGTACCTCCCATACAAACCGCCATATTAATTAATGTTCTTATTAGAGAAAGTTTTCTGCTTTTTGACGTATCGAACTTTGGATACAAGTTCCTGAACCATATTCATCAACCATGTAAATTTCAAGAACCTAGGGTTACCACCCATACATACCACCATTTAAATTATAGCCAATTCACACCAAACAAAAGCGAAAAATTTTGAAGCTGCCGTTCACACACCACTTTCGCTTTAAATGAACAGCTGTTTTTTGTTATGATTATACACATACATGGAACTTTGCGTGCACGTTGACAAAATTAAAACTGAAAATTTGTGAGCAACACATGACTTAGTACATTTTGCAATATATGCACATAGCTCTTACAGCTCCCTTATTCATTCCTGTTACTTATTTTATTAAACTTATAAAATAATTTAACAATTTGCATATCACTTAAAAATGTTATGTGCCATCATCAGCTGTTTAATGATGCACAGACAGAAAAAGACAAAAAAAAAACTTGGAAACACTACCAAAAACTTGGCCACACTGGCAGAATTTTCCCAGCCCTGGTTAGCTTCAACTTAAACTTGAGTTAGACAAACGACGTCACCGTCAAACTGTGTTTCGACACTAGGGGTACTTCAGCTTCAAGTTACACAAGTGACGTCGAGTTACATAAACGACGTCAACGTTATTGGCTTTTGGTAAACAAAAAACAGCTAAACATGTGTATCAGTTAAATTCCAAAAATTGAATAATAATAATAACGGAAAGTAATTATTAAATACAAAATTATTAACGACTAATAATTATAATTACATTTATTTTATTATTATAATTATCATTAATTGTTAATAATTAATTAGTATTATTCATTATTATCATTAATTATCCACATTTGTCATTCACTAACACTTTGTTTGACAAATTTCAGTTCGGTTTGTATGGGAGCTACCCCAGTCATTGCCAGTCAAACTGATATGATGCTAAGAAAGGAAGGTTGGATGCAAACCGGAGGAGCGTGAAGAGTGTCACATCTTTGGCATAGCCAATGATAGCCTTCTTTCTGGTTTTAATTAAAAATTTACTTTTCGTGTTTTTTTTATAGCAAAATCTTTTATACAGTTGTCAACATCAATATGTACGTCATGTTTAGTTACCAGAATAGCTAAATTTGATAGTTTCAACGTAGACATAGTCGATCTGAGATTGACTTTAGTTTAGAGGAGCTTCTCTCGCAACTGGCATTACTGATGGCAGATGTGAAAAAATTCTCAACATTTACCTAGTTTATACGACGCTTGTATCGATTCTGCGAGTTTCAGAAGAAAATAATATATACTGTACTTCAGCGGTAACGGCAAAAAATCAGGAAGAAACGGCACAGGTTTCTGGGTAGGACGGAAAATCAAAGACAAAATTTTAGATTTTGAACCAATTAATGATAGACTATGCAAATTAAGAGTAAAAGGACAGTTCAACAATGTTACATCAGCATATGCACCAACGGAGGATGCAGAGGTAGAAGAAAAAGACCGCTTCTATTCAACAATCGAAGAAATATACGCAAGAATAGCAAATATGATACAATTGTTATCCTGGGAGATTTCAATGCCAAAATAGGTTGCGAAAGCTCTATTAATGATGTAGTTGGCAATCACTCGCTCCATGAAACAACAACTGAAAATGGCATGAGATTATGTAATTTTGCAAGCTGTACAGAAACATTTATCATGAGTACTGCATTCCCACATAAAGACATACATAACGGTACATGGAAAATTCCGGGAAGCAACAATGCGAATCAAATTGATCAAGTCCTCATATGCAAAAGAAGAAAAAGCAACATAACCGATGTACGAAGCCTCAGAGGGCCAAACTGTGACAGTGACCACTTTTTAGTAAGAGTGAAAATGCGACAAAAGCTGTCTAACATTGTCAAGGTCAAAGGAATGAAAAGGAACAAATGGAACACAGACAGAATGGACGACAAGAATGTAAAAAGAGACTTCCAAAATAAAATCGACGGAAAAATCTCCAACACTGAAATCTCAGAAAGCATAGAAGAAAAATGGACAATTCTAAAACATGCGATTACAACTGCAGCATCAAATACAGTTGGAAGAGAAGGAAGAAAAATGGTTCGATGATGAAACTAGAGCAGCGGAAGAAATTTATATCGAGAAAAGAACTGCTACAAAAATGTGTCAGAAAAAAAAGGGAATCCATGAAGAAGAAGCATCTGCGAGGACTTCAACTCCAATAAAACAAGAAAATTTTACAGCCAAATCAAAACCGAAAAACACGGATTTCAACCTCGCACAAATATTTGCAAATCCAAAAACGGTGAAGTACTCACCGATCAACAAAAGATTGTGGAACGATGGACTGAGCATTTTAGCGAATTGTTTAATGCCGGGAATATAGAAAGAAATATCGAAGAACCCGACCCACCGGCAGAGGATCGCAATCTCGCTGAATATTCGCAAGATATACAACCACCGGCGATGGATGAAATTCAAGACGCGCTAAAGCATATGAAAAACAACAAGTCACCAGGAGAAGACAACATAACAGCTGAACTATTGAAAAATGCTAGCGAAAAATTTGTTGAAAGAATGCACCATCTAATAATGCTTATATGGGAGCAAGAAACTTTGCCCAACGATTGGAATACAGCGCTTATAATACCAATACATAAAAAAGGAGAAAAAACCATCTGTAAAAACTACCGCGGTATCTCACTTCTCAACGTAATGTACAAAATTCTATCAAGAGTATTCAGCAACAGACTCATACAATACGCTTAAAAAATACTACCGGAACATCAATGCGGTTTTCGGCCAGGAAGATCGACGTTACAGACCAAATCTTCTCAATCAAGCAATCAATGGAAAAATGTTACGAACACAACATCGAAGTACATTTGTTATTCATTGATTTCAAACAAGCATTCGATACTATAAACAGATTGACTATTCCTGCAGCATTTAAAATATGTAAAATCCCAGAAAAATTAACTAGATTAATAATTATGACCTTGCGTAACACCATATCAAAAATTATGATGCAAGACATAAAATCAGAAGCATTTTCCATAAAGAACGGCGTGCGTCAGACCGATACACTTTATTGCTGTGCTGCGCAATAGATAAAGTGTGCGACGCCAAACGGACTGGACATATATTAAACAGAACCATACAATTATATGTATACGCGGACGACATTGCAATAGTAAGTAGAAATATAAACGCACTTTTAACCACTTTCTCTGATATTGAAACGGCAGCAGAAAAAATTGGAATAAAAATCAACGAAGACCAAATATATGCTCATGTCCAGAGCGAAATACAGACAAACATTAAAAACAATTAAGCTTGGAAAATATGAATTTGAAGTAGTAAGCACATTCACATATCTTGGCTACAAACTGACAGCAGACAACTCAATGAGCGTAACAATTGACGAAAGAATACAAGCAGCCAGTAGATCTTTCGCATAACTTATATAACTCTTCAAATCAAAACTGCTTAACAGATCCTGCAAACTAACACTGTATAGGACAGTGGTGCGGCCAGTCTTGTGCTATGGAGCTGAAACTTGGACTGTGAGCGAAAAAGACAAAACAAAATTGCTTACTTTCGAAAGAAAAATTCTCCGAAAAATCTTCGGCGCAGTTAAAACTGGGCCTGATGAATGGAGAATAAGGTAGAACCACAAACTTGAACATCTAATCCAAGGTTATCAAAGCGCAACGCATAAGGTGGCTAGGCCATGTAACAAGAATGGACGAATCAAGAGCGCAAAGAAAAATTCTAGATGCGAAGTCATTCAACAACAAAGCAAGGGGAAGACCAAATCAAACTGATGTCAACTGCCTCGATATTCGTTATATCGAAACTTGCAGAATCGATACGAGCGTCGCATAAACTAGGTAATTATGACAAAGTTAGGTAAGCCATCGTCAAGCTTGAACTCAATAATGTATTTAAATAAACCCAGAGAGCCGGACATACTTGACTGTCACACGCTCAAGTTGGAATTCTTTCTTAGTAATGTCTTGAGGAGATTGATCCAAATTAAGTTCGTCCACGCTCAATATCACAACAGGCTTTAAAAAATCATATCTGTTGGAATCATTCTCGAATTTCAGCAGTTACTCTGTCTATTGAAAATAACATAAATAACTCTAAAGAACTCACACCTGAAGGCCCTGGCATAGATTCTGGCGAAACTGGCATCTCCGAAAGATTCACAAACTTCAATATAGCTCCTTATTCTTCCTGATATTCTCCTCCTTTGCTTTCTTCTTATTCCGATAAAATGCTTCACTTTCCTTTGCCCTTTTCATATTTAGTTACGAGTTGTTTAATAGAACAATAATTTTAGACAGGAATGAAATCAGAAGTAAAAGCAGAATAAATGAAACTTATTGCGGTTTTTTAAACATTCAAAAAATCGATGTGCTTGCTGCCGCGCTTATCGTATGCCACACGGGACCATGGCCCCTCTGCACCCCACGCTATTCCACTGGCACGTACGTGGTATACTACAATGCTATGAATGCATTTGTCCTTTTATTTATTTTGTTTGTAGTCGAACAAGAAATCAAATACGATTTAAACAAAACCAAAGTAAAAATTTCAAAATATCTTTCTTATTTTAAAAATACTCTTTTCGCTTTTGTGTTATGACTCAAACGTGTTATTTGCCAACGATATTAAAAAATTTCTTTAAGATTACAATTCCAACTTCTAAATAGAATACATATGCATGTATAAAAATTAATATTGTAGTTCTTTTTTATACCTTCCTTAAAAAAGTGAACAGGTATTATTATTTTGACTTAGTGTTTATATCGGAGACTGTAATTTGGCATTAACCTTTTATTTGTTCAATGCAGCTGGCATGTCAAAACCTGAGTCTATAACCGCAAGACGTAGTCCCACATACACAATTCACCCTAAAACAGCTCATAGTTAAATAATTTTTTTTAAATCAATTTGAAATGAAAATTAACTAAAAATATAAATAAAATATTAAATATTGGCGTAAGTAAACTTCGACGTACCGAAGTTTTGACTGATATTAGTCATTAAGGTTCTTTTTTCTGATTTGTTCATTAGACTGCCGCGTCGCCTATGATGTGCTTTTTCAAGATGTGACTTTAACATTAACATAAACAAATACATTGTATTTAAGTAAGAAAGTACCGAGTACAACTTGGTGTCGGTGCTGCTGCGTCCCAAAATATATAGCAAAACATTTTTTTTATAAACCTGCAAGAACTCTGCTAACTTCTAAAATTCAACTTTTCTTCAATATCATTTAAAAAGGAATGAATTATGCATATATAATATACATAAAAGTAATAGTTAAATAAAAATATTTTAAAGGCAACAAAATTATATCGCAACATATAATATAAATTGCTATTAAAAAAAAACAATATTTATACAAGCGCACACATATACATATATTGTAGTGTGACCGCTGAAACCAACATTGTCGCAGTAGTTTTTATAATCACCATCAACTTCATGTCATCGTTACAGAGTTAATTTTCACTTATGATTTTTTTTTCACTTAAACACAAATTTTTGTATGCATTGATAAGAAATCAAACTGTAACTGTATGTATACTAGCATAAAAAACAAATGATTTATTTATTGCAAACACATCCACATTTTACTTACAATACTTTACTTCAAACTTTATGTTTCTGGGTTGGGCTCACTCGTGCCGAATTTTTTACCTTCTGTGTTCTCGTTCGTTTTTTTAGACAGTACTATAATAAAAGTACGTATGTACCCTAACAACTCAATTTCATTAAATACGGTTCCAACCAAAAAATAAATAAACTGACAGCGTTGCCAGATCGATAAGCGCCGAGGGTAATTTAGTATTTTCAACACTTCTATTGTTTTTCTATGTCTTATTGAACTGTCCGATGGCGACCATCATCCGTCATCAACATGTTTTTCGTTGAACTACAATTCTTGAGTGATCAAGATAAATATGTAAACGTAATAATATAAAAAAGAAAATATTTGTTTTCATTGGAATATCCCCTTAAGCTGAACCTATCCAAACGACGTCACCGATAAGCTGTATTGTTACCACTAGGTAACAACACAAGCGTTGGCGTAATTGGCTTTTAGTAAACAGCTAGGCATGTGTATCGGTTGAATTCGAAAATTGAATAATAATAACAGACTAATTATTAAATACAAAATTATTAATGATTAATAATTATAATTGCAATTAAATTTATTTTATTATTATAATTATCATTAATTGTTAATAATTAATTATTTTTATTCATTGTTTTCCATATTTGTCATTCACTAAAGACAGCAACTCTTTGTTTCACATTCTCCAAAACAGGTATTTGTTATTAACTACAACATCAAACAGCTCTATTTGATTCACAAAACAGCTGTTTTCAGTTCACATAGCATTTTTTTTTCTCCATTTACCAATACTGTATTTTGATAAAGTTGAAGTGGGGCAACTTTTCACGTTTTGGCTTTGCCGACGAGCTTATGTAGTTGCCTTCATACATTTCCATACACTTTTCTGTTAAGTCTCCTTGAAAGCCAGAGCAAACGATTTGAACGAAAACAACGTTTGTGTACTTCCAGCTAAAACAACGTTTGTGTACTTCTATCTTAACTCTAGTTCAAGCTTTATAGAGTAAAAGGAGGGCTTGTATTGAAATTTGTACACTACATTTTTGTTATTAGCCATTTCACAGTGGCGCTGCATCATAGATGCAGGTAAAAATGCAAAGTAGTGTTCACAGTACTAATTTCACATCCTTAATAGCTGTTTTTTGATTTATAATACACACAAATGCAAAGTCCGCGCAAACAGTGAGAAATTAATATTGAAATTCTGTGAAAAATACATGATTTAGAACATTTTGCAGTAAATATAGTTCTGTAAGCTCCCTTTTTCATTCTTGCTACGTATTTTGTTAATATTTTACAAAAAATGTACAATTTAAATTTTTACTTAAAGTTATTATGTGCCATCATCAGCTGTTTAGTGCCGCGCAACAAAAAGAAAGAACAAGAGAGTCGAAAATCACCTAAAAGTTACCATAAATTTACCAAAAATACAAAAAAATGGCAACATCCTTGCATTTTGATTCGGCATCTCGACGAAATGCTGAATAGTTGCCGCATTTCATTTTACAACAAAAACCCTAATTTCCCTGTTGTAGTATTGAAGCCGCATCTCATTTGCATTTCATCGAAATGCTACATTTTCACACTGTGAATACAATACAACATATATTTAAAAAAAAAAAAATAAGCATATTGGGTGAAAAACAACATTTTATTACTACAATGAATTTAGACAACCATCATAACGCATTGCCAATGCCACAGTGCGTGTTGTGCATTTCTTGCGAAGATGACGAATTACGTTATGGTAAACTTGTCACTAAAGATGACATTTCCGTGCACACATACTGTTTGGTAAATTAAAAAACATTTCGCTTCAACCTTTTCTAATAATTTCTAAATATTTTGCAGTACCTTAGTTCGAATTTAGTTCAGAATGGAAATTTACAAGATGATATTTACGGTTTTTTAAAAACTGACATCATACTTGAAAAAGCACGAGCTAGAAAATTAGTAAGAACAATGTTAAAAATTATTATCGTATAGTATGTTGGTTTATTAATTTTTTTTTTTGCAGATATGTTACCATTGTAAATTACGCGGCGCATCCATTGGCTGCTGCGCTCCCAAGTGCTTACGGTCATTCCATTTACCTTGTGCTGTTATCCATGGTGTAATCAATCAGTTTGTAGATACATACAAAAGCTTTTGTAATCGTCATTTGCCTGCGATTGGAGCTTATCCGCCAGAGTATCAAAAATGTGACATTTGCTTTGAAGACTTGTTCGAAATATCCGGCTTTAATCCAGCTACAATGATTTATTCTCAATGTTGTCACAAAGGCTGGTTCCATAAGTACTGCTTGCAACAATACGCAAACTCAGCTGGCTATTTTTTTAAGTGTCCACTCTGTAATAACAATACTGATTTTCTAAAAGTTCGACTGTGGGGCATTTTTGTACCAAATTGGTAAAAAAAATATTCGTTGTATTCATCAAATAAAAAATGTTAATATAAAATTTATTCGCAGTGATGCAGCATGGGAAACTGAAAAGAATGCATACCTTGAACTTTCAGAACGTGAGAGCCATTGTCTTGCACCCGTTTGTAATAATGCAACTGGGCGGAACGCATCGCCCGTCAGCTTGATTTTCTGTACTTTTTGTGGTTCAAATCCACGTCATAGAAATTGTATTAAAAATAATGATGAGAATGTTTGCAGCGTATGCAGCTTTAAACTAAACACATCAGCATACGAAGTGACCAACAAGGTAGAGGTACCACATAAAATTGGAAACGAGAAATTTAAATCTGATGACAGCAGCAAATATTACGACTATCAGTCAGAAAATAACACTTTTAAAGAAAAAACCCACTGCAAAATAGAGCAAAAGCAACTCAATGTCGATAATTCAAGATATACATTGAAAAATGCCACAAAATGTAAATCACTTACATTGAGCCCTCCACGCGTATCTAAATCATCAATATTTAATTATAGAGCTGTCTGTACCAGTAACATTTTGCAATCATATAATAGTAATAAGGATGCTGAAATATCCTGCATAGCAAACCGGTTTCGAGGACGTCGTAGGAACTTTTCGAAGCGGCCAAATATTTTGAATGATAATTTTAAAAGTATTACTAAGGATAATAAGAAGGCAAAAAATACATTAGCTAATTCAAAGCCAGTACCATTTATTACAGTTGATGAAGCTGTATGTACCAACAATAACTTGGTATCAAATGAAAATCATGTTGATGCTGAAATATCCTGCATTGCAAAACTGGTACGAAAACGTCATAGCAACTCTACCAAACTGGCAAATATTTTAAATGATGATATCAACAGTATTACTAATAATAATACAAAGACGAAAAATAACAGCTTTTATCACAGAGGGCCAACTTTCTCTAACTCTAAGTCTGCATCATTAGTAACTATTGATGAAGCTGTATGCACCAACAACTTACAATCAGATAAAATTAATAATGGTGCTAAAATAACCTGTATTGCAAACCGGGTTCGAAAACGTCGTTGCAAATCTACCAAAATGTTTTCATTAAATTGTAATATTTCTAGTATTGCTACAAATAGAACAATGACCAAAAATTTATTTTGCTTTGATTGTAATGACAGCTGCATTGATACCCATGATCCGTTGGGAAACTTGGCTTATTATACAAATAAAATTCAAATTGTTCATTCCCAAGCGGAACTCAAACAATCTAATATCGACGATTCAAGATGTGGAACACAAAATGTTACAGAACGTAAACCAATTACATTGAGTGATTCACATAAATCATTAACATCAGAAATTAATGAATTTACAAACACTGAAAATCATGTCTTAAAAGCTAATAACAACTGCAATGATAACGACGATCTATTGGAAACCTGGGCCTATGAGAACGAAATTGATTCCAAAAGAGAACGCAAACAACATGGTATCAAAAATTTCAGATATAAATCTAAGAACGCAACAAATTGTAAACCATGTGCATTGAACCTTGCACTTGAATCATTACCACCGGCAATTAATGATAAAGTTAAAAGCACTGCTAAGTGTAGTTTCAATTCTAATATCATCTGCAATGATAGCGACGATCCTTTGGACAACTGGGCTTATTATAAGAACAAAATTGATTCCGAAATGGAATACGAACATGGTATCGACAATTTAAGATATAAATCTATAAATGCCACAGACTGTAAACCATTTACATTCAGCGCTCTACTTGAATCATTATCACCGGCAATTAATGATAACGTTAAAAGCACTGCTAAGTGTAGTTTCAATTCTAATGATAGCTCCAATGATAGCGATGATCCTTTGGAAAACTGGGCTTATTATAAGAACAAAATTGATTCCAAAAAAGAACACAAACAACATGGTTTCAAAAATTTAAGATATAAATCTGTGAATGCCACAAAGTGGAAACCATTTACATTGAGCCCTCCACTGGAATCATTATCACCGGCGATTAATGATAAAGTAAAAAGCACTGCTAATTGTAGTTTGAATTCTAATGATAGCTGCAATGATTACGATGATCCATTGGAAAACTGGGTTTGTTATAAGAACAAAATTCGCAATGTAAATATCAAAACCGAGCAGAGGCCATGCAATATCGTCGATTTGAGATGTAGACAGAAGGTTACAAAGTGTAAGCCATAATTTCTAATAACAGCTCCAATGATAGCGACGATCCTTTGAAAAACTGGGCTTATTCTAAGAACAAAATTGATTCCAAAATAGAAAACAAACAACATGGTATCGAAAATTTAAGATAAAAATCAAAGAATGCTTCGAAGTAGCGATTATGATCCTGTTGAGTGCTGTTGCTTTGTCAAATAATCGTAAGCACTAGTGCATTTGGTATTAATATTAATAACTTTTTACAACAATTGGTGAATAATAATAAAATAAATGTGGATCAAAAATCTAGTAAAGAACCGAGCTTTTAAGTGCTATATTACCAAACTTCTTACAAGACAAACACGTTCACTGACGGAAATAACTTGAAGCCTATCTTTTTCTGAGCTTTATCAAAACTCAACTACAACTAGCTGATTAATACGATAAATCGGGGTTGTTCGCAATATTCAGCTCTAGTATGATCCCCTCACCTGTTTAGGGGACTACTAGTCACGATAAAGAAGTAGTAATGGATTCCTCTTCAGATTCCTGTGACGATGAAAGCACTGCTGCGTTTTGGTCGTGGCAAATCTCCGCTACCAAAACAAAGTCAAACCATTCACCAGCAATTAAACGCAAACATCTAAGATCAGGAAATGCTGATCAACAACTGTTTGACAACTTAGCGTCTACCTCAAAAAGTGAGCATTCAATGTGTAGACAGCAATCGCTTCCAAATACTAGGTTTACACGATTAATAACGAAATGGAGGAAATCAGCTACAAGACAACACAACCTGTTATTGACGACTTAACGCCCGTCCAAAAACCTAATGTTCCTAAACCGCCACCAATTATAATCCCCAACGTCTCAAATATCAATAATTTATGGCTTTATCTCCACAAAGTCGTAAGTCCTGATAACTACATGACCAAGTCCAACCGTTCTGATCTGACCAAAGATCTCACCACTGATCATCCTGCTAAACATGGTCACAAAAACAAGTATGCGCATAACCCTACAAGTCGCAAAGACGGTATAAAATTAGACATTTTCTTCGTGGATCCAGAACATAATGATAAAAAATGCATGTAAGCATGCTCACAAAATAGCGATAAAAACCTCTCGAGTGGTGATTATTGTAAATAAATATAAAATAAAAATTCCAAGTGTAGACAATTTACATTGCATTAATTATAGACAAACTAATATTGGGTTTTAAGCGCTGGCGTTGTTAATTTATGACAAAAGTAGAAACAGTAATATATTTAAAGAAGATCAATTTAGTTGGAGCTCTCAATAAAAAATATATTACAAACCACTGCCCACCTACAATACTCCGCTTGGACTGTAGGATTTCTAGATTTCAGTGACATTCCGGAATGCCCTTGTGGCACGATCTGGGAAACGTGGCAGCATGTTCTTTGTGAATGTTCTCTGTTTGATGCTTTGAGGGACTTTAATGCGTTCGGTATTTTTAGGGTTAATGGGGATTATGATTTCAGTCAGGCGCTCTCCAGTAGGAGGGATAGTGTTAGGAGATTGAATGAGTTTACACGTGCAGTTTTTATTGGGCGTCGTCCTTTTGTAACCTGAGGGACGACGTCACCGATAAGCTGTATTGTTACCACTAGGATTACTTCAGCTTCAAACAACACAAGCGTTGGCGTAATTGGCTTTTAGTAAACAGCTAGGCATGTGTATCGGTTGAATTCGAAAATTGAATAATAATAACAGACTAATTATTAAATACAAAATTATTAATGATTAATAATTATAATTGCAATTAAATTTATTTTATTATTATAATTATCATTAATTGTTAATAATTAATTATTTTTATTCATTGTTTTCCATATTTGTCATTCACTAAAGACAGCAACTCTTTGTTTCACATTCTCCAAAACAGGTATTTGTTATTAACTACAACATCAAACAGCTCTATTTGATTCACAAAACAGCTGTTTTCAGTTCACATAAGTCTCCTTGAAATCCAGAGCAAACGATTTGAACGAAAACAACGTTTGTGTACTTCCAGCTAAAACAACGTTTGTGTACTTCTATCTTAACTCTAGTTCAAGCTTTATAGAGTAAAAGGAGGGCTTGTATTGAAATTTGTACACTACATTTTTGTTATTAGCCATTTCACAGTGGCGCTGCATCATAGATGCAGGTAAAAATGCAAAGTAGTGTTCACAGTACTAATTTCACATCCTTAATAGCTGTTTTTTGATTTATAATACACACAAATGCAAAGTCCGCGCAAACAGTGAGAAATTAATATTGAAATTCTGTGAAAAATACATGATTTAGAACATTTTGCAGTAAATATAGTTCTGTAAGCTCCCTTTTTCATTCTTGCTACGTATTTTGTTAATATTTTACAAAAAATGTACAATTTAAATTTTTACTTAAAGTTATTATGTGCCATCATCAGCTGTTTAGTGCCGCGCAACAAAAAGAAAGAACAAGAGAGTCGAAAATCACCTAAAAGTTACCATAAATTTACCAAAAATACAAAAAAATGGCAACATCCTTGCATTTTGATTCGGCATCTCGACGAAATGCTGAATAGTTGCCGCATTTCATTTTACAACAAAAACCCTAATTTCCCTGTTGTAGTATTGAAGCCGCATCTCATTTGCATTTCATCGAAATGCTACATTTTCACACTGTGAATACAATACAACATATATTTAAAAAAAAAAAAATAAGCATATTGGGTGAAAAACAACATTTTATTACTACAATGAATTTAGACAACCATCATAACGCATTGCCAATGCCACAGTGCGTGTTGTGCATTTCTTGCGAAGATGACGAATTACGTTATGGTAAACTTGTCACTAAAGATGACATTTCCGTGCACACATACTGTTTGGTAAATTAAAAAACATTTCGCTTCAACCTTTTCTAATAATTTCTAAATATTTTGCAGTACCTTAGTTCGAATTTAGTTCAGAATGGAAATTTACAAGATGATATTTACGGTTTTTTAAAAACTGACATCATACTTGAAAAAGCACGAGCTAGAAAATTAGTAAGAACAATGTTAAAAATTATTATCGTATAGTATGTTGGTTTATTAATTTTTTTTTTTGCAGATATGTTACCATTGTAAATTACGCGGCGCATCCATTGGCTGCTGCGCTCCCAAGTGCTTACGGTCATTCCATTTACCTTGTGCTGTTATCCATGGTGTAATCAATCAGTTTGTAGATACATACAAAAGCTTTTGTAATCGTCATTTGCCTGCGATTGGAGCTTATCCGCCAGAGTATCAAAAATGTGACATTTGCTTTGAAGACTTGTTCGAAATATCCGGCTTTAATCCAGCTACAATGATTTATTCTCAATGTTGTCACAAAGGCTGGTTCCATAAGTACTGCTTGCAACAATACGCAAACTCAGCTGGCTATTTTTTTAAGTGTCCACTCTGTAATAACAATACTGATTTTCTAAAAGTTCGACTGTGGGGCATTTTTGTACCAAATTGGTAAAAAAAATATTCGTTGTATTCATCAAATAAAAAATGTTAATATAAAATTTATTCGCAGTGATGCAGCATGGGAAACTGAAAAGAATGCATACCTTGAACTTTCAGAACGTGAGAGCCATTGTCTTGCACCCGTTTGTAATAATGCAACTGGGCGGAACGCATCGCCCGTCAGCTTGATTTTCTGTACTTTTTGTGGTTCAAATCCACGTCATAGAAATTGTATTAAAAATAATGATGAGAATGTTTGCAGCGTATGCAGCTTTAAACTAAACACATCAGCATACGAAGTGACCAACAAGGTAGAGGTACCACATAAAATTGGAAACGAGAAATTTAAATCTGATGACAGCAGCAAATATTACGACTATCAGTCAGAAAATAACACTTTTAAAGAAAAAACCCACTGCAAAATAGAGCAAAAGCAACTCAATGTCGATAATTCAAGATATACATTGAAAAATGCCACAAAATGTAAATCACTTACATTGAGCCCTCCACGCGTATCTAAATCATCAATATTTAATTATAGAGCTGTCTGTACCAGTAACATTTTGCAATCATATAATAGTAATAAGGATGCTGAAATATCCTGCATAGCAAACCGGTTTCGAGGACGTCGTAGGAACTTTTCGAAGCGGCCAAATATTTTGAATGATAATTTTAAAAGTATTACTAAGGATAATAAGAAGGCAAAAAATACATTAGCTAATTCAAAGCCAGTACCATTTATTACAGTTGATGAAGCTGTATGTACCAACAATAACTTGGTATCAAATGAAAATCATGTTGATGCTGAAATATCCTGCATTGCAAAACTGGTACGAAAACGTCATAGCAACTCTACCAAACTGGCAAATATTTTAAATGATGATATCAACAGTATTACTAATAATAATACAAAGACGAAAAATAACAGCTTTTATCACAGAGGGCCAACTTTCTCTAACTCTAAGTCTGCATCATTAGTAACTATTGATGAAGCTGTATGCACCAACAACTTACAATCAGATAAAATTAATAATGGTGCTAAAATAACCTGTATTGCAAACCGGGTTCGAAAACGTCGTTGCAAATCTACCAAAATGTTTTCATTAAATTGTAATATTTCTAGTATTGCTACAAATAGAACAATGACCAAAAATTTATTTTGCTTTGATTGTAATGACAGCTGCATTGATACCCATGATCCGTTGGGAAACTTGGCTTATTATACAAATAAAATTCAAATTGTTCATTCCCAAGCGGAACTCAAACAATCTAATATCGACGATTCAAGATGTGGAACACAAAATGTTACAGAACGTAAACCAATTACATTGAGTGATTCACATAAATCATTAACATCAGAAATTAATGAATTTACAAACACTGAAAATCATGTCTTAAAAGCTAATAACAACTGCAATGATAACGACGATCTATTGGAAACCTGGGCCTATGAGAACGAAATTGATTCCAAAAGAGAACGCAAACAACATGGTATCAAAAATTTCAGATATAAATCTAAGAACGCAACAAATTGTAAACCATGTGCATTGAACCTTGCACTTGAATCATTACCACCGGCAATTAATGATAAAGTTAAAAGCACTGCTAAGTGTAGTTTCAATTCTAATATCATCTGCAATGATAGCGACGATCCTTTGGACAACTGGGCTTATTATAAGAACAAAATTGATTCCGAAATGGAATACGAACATGGTATCGACAATTTAAGATATAAATCTATAAATGCCACAGACTGTAAACCATTTACATTCAGCGCTCTACTTGAATCATTATCACCGGCAATTAATGATAACGTTAAAAGCACTGCTAAGTGTAGTTTCAATTCTAATGATAGCTCCAATGATAGCGATGATCCTTTGGAAAACTGGGCTTATTATAAGAACAAAATTGATTCCAAAAAAGAACACAAACAACATGGTTTCAAAAATTTAAGATATAAATCTGTGAATGCCACAAAGTGGAAACCATTTACATTGAGCCCTCCACTGGAATCATTATCACCGGCGATTAATGATAAAGTAAAAAGCACTGCTAATTGTAGTTTGAATTCTAATGATAGCTGCAATGATTACGATGATCCATTGGAAAACTGGGTTTGTTATAAGAACAAAATTCGCAATGTAAATATCAAAACCGAGCAGAGGCCATGCAATATCGTCGATTTGAGATGTAGACAGAAGGTTACAAAGTGTAAGCCATAATTTCTAATAACAGCTCCAATGATAGCGACGATCCTTTGAAAAACTGGGCTTATTCTAAGAACAAAATTGATTCCAAAATAGAACACAAACAACATGGTATCGAAAATTTAAGATAAAAATCAAAGAATGCTTCGAAGTAGCGATTATGATCCTGTTGAGTGCTGTTGCTTTGTCAAATAATCGTAAGCACTAGTGCATTTGGTATTAATATTAATAACTTTTTACAACAATTGGTGAATAATAATAAAATAAATGTGGATCAAAAATCTAGTAAAGAACCGAGCTTTTAAGTGCTATATTACCAAACTTCTTACAAGACAAACACGTTCACTGACGGAAATAACTTGAAGCCTATCTTTTTCTGAGCTTTATCAAAACTCAACTACAACTAGCTGATTAATACGATAAATCGGGGTTGTTCGCAATATTCAGCTCTAGTATGATCCCCTCACCTGTTTAGGGGACTACTAGTCACGATAAAGAAGTAGTAATGGATTCCTCTTCAGATTCCTGTGACGATGAAAGCACTGCTGCGTTTTGGTCGTGGCAAATCTCCGCTACCAAAACAAAGTCAAACCATTCACCAGCAATTAAACGCAAACATCTAAGATCAGGAAATGCTGATCAACAACTGTTTGACAACTTAGCGTCTACCTCAAAAAGTGAGCATTCAATGTGTAGACAGCAATCGCTTCCAAATACTAGGTTTACACGATTAATAACGAAATGGAGGAAATCAGCTACAAGACAACACAACCTGTTATTGACGACTTAACGCCCGTCCAAAAACCTAATGTTCCTAAACCGCCACCAATTATAATCCCCAACGTCTCAAATATCAATAATTTATGGCTTTATCTCCACAAAGTCGTAAGTCCTGATAACTACATGACCAAGTCCAACCGTTCTGATCTGACCAAAGATCTCACCACTGATCATCCTGCTAAACATGGTCACAAAAACAAGTATGCGCATAACCCTACAAGTCGCAAAGACGGTATAAAATTAGACATTTTCTTCGTGGATCCAGAACATAATGATAAAAAATGCATGTAAGCATGCTCACAAAATAGCGATAAAAACCTCTCGAGTGGTGATTATTGTAAATAAATATAAAATAAAAATTCCAAGTGTAGACAATTTACATTGCATTAATTATAGACAAACTAATATTGGGTTTTAAGCGCTGGCGTTGTTAATTTATGACAAAAGTAGAAACAGTAATATATTTAAAGCAGATCAATTTAGTTGGAGCTCTCAATAAAAAATATATTACAAACCACTGCCCACCTACAATACTCCGCTTGGACTGTAGGATTTCTAGATTTCAGTGACATTCCGGAATGCCCTTGTGGCACGATCTGGGAAACGTGGCAGCATGTTCTTTGTGAATGTTCTCTGTTTGATGCTTTGAGGGACTTTAATGCGTTCGGTATTTTTAGGGTTAATGGGGATTATGATTTCAGTCAGGCGCTCTCCAGTAGGAGGGATAGTGTTAGGAGATTGAATGAGTTTACACGTGCAGTTTTTATTGGGCGTCGTCCTTTTGTAACCTGAGGGACGACGTCACCGATAAGCTGTATTGTTACCACTAGGATTACTTCAGCTTCAAACAACACAAGCGTTGGCGTAATTGGCTTTTAGTAAACAGCTAGGCATGTGTATCGGTTGAATTCGAAAATTGAATAATAATAACAGACTAATTATTAAATACAAAATTATTAATGATTAATAATTATAATTGCAATTAAATTTATTTTATTATTATAATTATCATTAATTGTTAATAATTAATTATTTTTATTCATTGTTTTCCATATTTGTCATTCACTAAAGACAGCAACTCTTTGTTTCACATTCTCCAAAACAGGTATTTGTTATTAACTACAACATCAAACAGCTCTATTTGATTCACAAAACAGCTGTTTTCAGTTCACATAAGTCTCCTTGAAAGCCAGAGCAAACGATTTGAATGAAAACAACGTTTGTGTACTTCCAGCTAAAACAACGTTTGTGTACTTCTATCTTAACTCTAGTTCAAGCTTTATAGAGTAAAAGGAGGGCTTGTATTGAAATTTGTACACTACATTTTTGTTATTAGCCATTTCACAGTGGCGCTGCATCATAGATGCAGGTAAAAATGCAAAGTAGTGTTCACAGTACTAATTTCACATCCTTAATAGCTGTTTTTTGATTTATAATACACACAAATGCAAAGTCCGCGCAAACAGTGAGAAATTAATATTGAAATTCTGTGAAAAATACATGATTTAGAACATTTTGCAGTAAATATAGTTCTGTAAGCTCCCTTTTTCATTCTTGCTACGTATTTTGTTAATATTTTACAAAAAATGTACAATTTAAATTTTTACTTAAAGTTATTATGTGCCATCATCAGCTGTTTAGTGCCGCGCAACAAAAAGAAAGAACAAGAGAGTCGAAAATCACCTAAAAGTTACCATAAATTTACCAAAAATACAAAAAAATGGCAACATCCTTGCATTTTGATTCGGCATCTCGACGAAATGCTGAATAGTTGCCGCATTTCATTTTACAACAAAAACCCTAATTTCCCTGTTGTAGTATTGAAGCCGCATCTCATTTGCATTTCATCGAAATGCTACATTTTCACACTGTGAATACAATACAACATATATTTAAAAAAAAAAAAATAAGCATATTGGGTGAAAAACAACATTTTATTACTACAATGAATTTAGACAACCATCATAACGCATTGCCAATGCCACAGTGCGTGTTGTGCATTTCTTGCGAAGATGACGAATTACGTTATGGTAAACTTGTCACTAAAGATGACATTTCCGTGCACACATACTGTTTGGTAAATTAAAAAACATTTCGCTTCAACCTTTTCTAATAATTTCTAAATATTTTGCAGTACCTTAGTTCGAATTTAGTTCAGAATGGAAATTTACAAGATGATATTTACGGTTTTTTAAAAACTGACATCATACTTGAAAAAGCACGAGCTAGAAAATTAGTAAGAACAATGTTAAAAATTATTATCGTATAGTATGTTGGTTTATTAATTTTTTTTTTTGCAGATATGTTACCATTGTAAATTACGCGGCGCATCCATTGGCTGCTGCGCTCCCAAGTGCTTACGGTCATTCCATTTACCTTGTGCTGTTATCCATGGTGTAATCAATCAGTTTGTAGATACATACAAAAGCTTTTGTAATCGTCATTTGCCTGCGATTGGAGCTTATCCGCCAGAGTATCAAAAATGTGACATTTGCTTTGAAGACTTGTTCGAAATATCCGGCTTTAATCCAGCTACAATGATTTATTCTCAATGTTGTCACAAAGGCTGGTTCCATAAGTACTGCTTGCAACAATACGCAAACTCAGCTGGCTATTTTTTTAAGTGTCCACTCTGTAATAACAATACTGATTTTCTAAAAGTTCGACTGTGGGGCATTTTTGTACCAAATTGGTAAAAAAAATATTCGTTGTATTCATCAAATAAAAAATGTTAATATAAAATTTATTCGCAGTGATGCAGCATGGGAAACTGAAAAGAATGCATACCTTGAACTTTCAGAACGTGAGAGCCATTGTCTTGCACCCGTTTGTAATAATGCAACTGGGCGGAACGCATCGCCCGTCAGCTTGATTTTCTGTACTTTTTGTGGTTCAAATCCACGTCATAGAAATTGTATTAAAAATAATGATGAGAATGTTTGCAGCGTATGCAGCTTTAAACTAAACACATCAGCATACGAAGTGACCAACAAGGTAGAGGTACCACATAAAATTGGAAACGAGAAATTTAAATCTGATGACAGCAGCAAATATTACGACTATCAGTCAGAAAATAACACTTTTAAAGAAAAAACCCACTGCAAAATAGAGCAAAAGCAACTCAATGTCGATAATTCAAGATATACATTGAAAAATGCCACAAAATGTAAATCACTTACATTGAGCCCTCCACGCGTATCTAAATCATCAATATTTAATTATAGAGCTGTCTGTACCAGTAACATTTTGCAATCATATAATAGTAATAAGGATGCTGAAATATCCTGCATAGCAAACCGGTTTCGAGGACGTCGTAGGAACTTTTCGAAGCGGCCAAATATTTTGAATGATAATTTTAAAAGTATTACTAAGGATAATAAGAAGGCAAAAAATACATTAGCTAATTCAAAGCCAGTACCATTTATTACAGTTGATGAAGCTGTATGTACCAACAATAACTTGGTATCAAATGAAAATCATGTTGATGCTGAAATATCCTGCATTGCAAAACTGGTACGAAAACGTCATAGCAACTCTACCAAACTGGCAAATATTTTAAATGATGATATCAACAGTATTACTAATAATAATACAAAGACGAAAAATAACAGCTTTTATCACAGAGGGCCAACTTTCTCTAACTCTAAGTCTGCATCATTAGTAACTATTGATGAAGCTGTATGCACCAACAACTTACAATCAGATAAAATTAATAATGGTGCTAAAATAACCTGTATTGCAAACCGGGTTCGAAAACGTCGTTGCAAATCTACCAAAATGTTTTCATTAAATTGTAATATTTCTAGTATTGCTACAAATAGAACAATGACCAAAAATTTATTTTGCTTTGATTGTAATGACAGCTGCATTGATACCCATGATCCGTTGGGAAACTTGGCTTATTATACAAATAAAATTCAAATTGTTCATTCCCAAGCGGAACTCAAACAATCTAATATCGACGATTCAAGATGTGGAACACAAAATGTTACAGAACGTAAACCAATTACATTGAGTGATTCTCATAAATCATTAACATCAGAAATTAATGAATTTACAAACACTGAAAATCATGTCTTAAAAGCTAATAACAACTGCAATGATAACGACGATCTATTGGAAACCTGGGCCTATGAGAACGAAATTGATTCCAAAAGAGAACGCAAACAACATGGTATCAAAAATTTCAGATATAAATCTAAGAACGCAACAAATTGTAAACCATGTGCATTGAACCTTGCACTTGAATCATTACCACCGGCAATTAATGATAAAGTTAAAAGCACTGCTAAGTGTAGTTTCAATTCTAATATCATCTGCAATGATAGCGACGATCCTTTGGACAACTGGGCTTATTATAAGAACAAAATTGATTCCGAAATGGAATACGAACATGGTATCGACAATTTAAGATATAAATCTATAAATGCCACAGACTGTAAACCATTTACATTCAGCGCTCTACTTGAATCATTATCACCGGCAATTAATGATAACGTTAAAAGCACTGCTAAGTGTAGTTTTAATTCTAATGATAGCTCCAATGATAGCGATGATCCTTTGGAAAACTGGGCTTATTATAAGAACAAAATTGATTCCAAAAAAGAACACAAACAACATGGTTTCAAAAATTTAAGATATAAATCTGTGAATGCCACAAAGTGGAAACCATTTACATTGAGCCCTCCACTGGAATCATTATCACCGGCGATTAATGATAAAGTAAAAAGCACTGCTAATTGTAGTTTGAATTCTAATGATAGCTGCAATGATTACGATGATCCATTGGAAAACTGGGTTTGTTATAAGAACAAAATTCGCAATGTAAATATCAAAACCGAGCAGAGGCCATGCAATATCGTCGATTTGAGATGTAGACAGAAGGTTACAAAGTGTAAGCCATAATTTCTAATAACAGCTCCAATGATAGCGACGATCCTTTGAAAAACTGGGCTTATTCTAAGAACAAAATTGATTCCAAAATAGAACACAAACAACATGGTATCGAAAATTTAAGATAAAAATCAAAGAATGCTTCGAAGTAGCGATTATGATCCTGTTGAGTGCTGTTGCTTTGTCAAATAATCGTAAGCACTAGTGCATTTGGTATTAATATTAATAACTTTTTACAACAATTGGTGAATAATAATAAAATAAATGTGGATCAAAAATCTAGTAAAGAACCGAGCTTTTAAGTGCTATATTACCAAACTTCTTACAAGACAAACACGTTCACTGACGGAAATAACTTGAAGCCTATCTTTTTCTGAGCTTTATCAAAACTCAACTACAACTAGCTGATTAATACGATAAATCGGGGTTGTTCACAATATTCAGCTCTAGTATGATCCCCTCACCTGTTTAGGGGACTACTAGTCACGATAAAGAAGTAGTAATGGATTCCTCTTCAGATTCCTGTGACGATGAAAGCACTGCTGCGTTTTGGTCGTGGCAAATCTCCGCTACCAAAACAAAGTCAAACCATTCACCAGCAATTAAACGCAAACATCTAAGATCAGGAAATGCTGATCAACAACTGTTTGACAACTTAGCGTCTACCTCAAAAAGTGAGCATTCAATGTGTAGACAGCAATCGCTTCCAAATACTAGGTTTACACGATTAATAACGAAATGGAGGAAATCAGCTACAAGACAACACAACCTGTTATTGACGACTTAACGCCCGTCCAAAAACCTAATGTTCCTAAACCGCCACCAATTATAATCCCCAACGTCTCAAATATCAATAATTTATGGCTTTATCTCCACAAAGTCGTAAGTCCTGATAACTACATGACCAAGTCCAACCGTTCTGATCTGACCAAAGATCTCACCACTGATCATCCTGCTAAACATGGTCACAAAAACAAGTATGCGCATAACCCTACAAGTCGCAAAGACGGTATAAAATTAGACATTTTCTTCGTGGATCCAGAACATAATGATAAAAAATGCATGTAAGCATGCTCACAAAATAGCGATAAAAACCTCTCGAGTGGTGATTATTGTAAATAAATATAAAATAAAAATTCCAAGTGTAGACAATTTACATTGCATTAATTATAGACAAACTAATATTGGGTTTTAAGCGCTGGCGTTGTTAATTTATGACAAAAGTAGAAACAGTAATATATTTAAAGAAGATCAATTTAGTTGGAGCTCTCAATAAAAAATATATTACAAACCACTGCCCACCTACAATACTCCGCTTGGACTGTAGGATTTCTAGATTTCAGTGACATTCCGGAATGCCCTTGTGGCACGATCTGGGAAACGTGGCAGCATGTTCTTTGTGAATGTTCTCTGTTTGATGCTTTGAGGGACTTTAATGCGTTCGGTATTTTTAGGGTTAATGGGGATTATGATTTCAGTCAGGCGCTCTCCAGTAGGAGGGATAGTGTTAGGAGATTGAATGAGTTTACACGTGCAGTTTTTATTGGGCGTCGTCCTTTTGTAACCTGAGGGACGACGTCACCGATAAGCTGTATTGTTACCACTAGGATTACTTCAGCTTCAAACAACACAAGCGTTGGCGTAATTGGCTTTTAGTAAACAGCTAGGCATGTGTATCGGTTGAATTCGAAAATTGAATAATAATAACAGACTAATTATTAAATACAAAATTATTAATGATTAATAATTATAATTGCAATTAAATTTATTTTATTATTATAATTATCATTAATTGTTAATAATTAATTATTTTTATTCATTGTTTTCCATATTTGTCATTCACTAAAGACAGCAACTCTTTGTTTCACATTCTCCAAAACAGGTATTTGTTATTAACTACAACATCAAACAGCTCTATTTGATTCACAAAACAGCTGTTTTCAGTTCACATAAGTCTCCTTGAAATCCAGAGCAAACGATTTGAACGAAAACAACGTTTGTGTACTTCCAGCTAAAACAACGTTTGTGTACTTCTATCTTAACTCTAGTTCAAGCTTTATAGAGTAAAAGGAGGGCTTGTATTGAAATTTGTACACTACATTTTTGTTATTAGCCATTTCACAGTGGCGCTGCATCATAGATGCAGGTAAAAATGCAAAGTAGTGTTCACAGTACTAATTTCACATCCTTAATAGCTGTTTTTTGATTTATAATACACACAAATGCAAAGTCCGCGCAAACAGTGAGAAATTAATATTGAAATTCTGTGAAAAATACATGATTTAGAACATTTTGCAGTAAATATAGTTCTGTAAGCTCCCTTTTTCATTCTTGCTACGTATTTTGTTAATATTTTACAAAAAATGTACAATTTAAATTTTTACTTAAAGTTATTATGTGCCATCATCAGCTGTTTAGTGCCGCGCAACAAAAAGAAAGAACAAGAGAGTCGAAAATCACCTAAAAGTTACCATAAATTTACCAAAAATACAAAAAAATGGCAACATCCTTGCATTTTGATTCGGCATCTCGACGAAATGCTGAATAGTTGCCGCATTTCATTTTACAACAAAAACCCTAATTTCCCTGTTGTAGTATTGAAGCCGCATCTCATTTGCATTTCATCGAAATGCTACATTTTCACACTGTGAATACAATACAACATATATTTAAAAAAAAAAAAATAAGCATATTGGGTGAAAAACAACATTTTATTACTACAATGAATTTAGACAACCATCATAACGCATTGCCAATGCCACAGTGCGTGTTGTGCATTTCTTGCGAGGATGACGAATTACGTTATGGTAAACTTGTCACTAAAGATGACATTTCCGTGCACACATACTGTTTGGTAAATTAAAAAACATTTCGCTTCAACCTTTTCTAATAATTTCTAAATATTTTGCAGTACCTTAGTTCGAATTTAGTTCAGAATGGAAATTTACAAGATGATATTTACGGTTTTTTAAAAACTGACATCATACTTGAAAAAGCACGAGCTAGAAAATTAGTAAGAACAATGTTAAAAATTATTATCGTATAGTATGTTGGTTTATTAATTTTTTTTTTTGCAGATATGTTACCATTGTAAATTACGCGGCGCATCCATTGGCTGCTGCGCTCCCAAGTGCTTACGGTCATTCCATTTACCTTGTGCTGTTATCCATGGTGTAATCAATCAGTTTGTAGATACATACAAAAGCTTTTGTAATCGTCATTTGCCAGCGATTGGAGCTTGTCCGCCAGAGTATCAAAAATGTGACATTTGCTTTGAAGACTTGTTCGAAATATCCGGCTTTAATCCAGCTACAATGATTTATTCTCAATGTTGTCACAAAGGCTGGTTCCATAAGTACTGCTTGCAACAATACGCAAACTCAGCTGGCTATTTTTTTAAGTGTCCACTCTGTAATAACAATACTGATTTTCTAAAAGTTCGACTGTGGGGCATTTTTGTACCAAATTGGTAAAAAAAATATTCGTTGTATTCATCAAATAAAAAATGTTAATATAAAATTTATTCGCAGTGATGCAGCATGGGAAACTGAAAAGAATGCATACCTTGAACTTTCAGAACGTGAGAGCCATTGTCTTGCACCCGTTTGTAATAATGCAACTGGGCGGAACGCATCGCCCGTCAGCTTGATTTTCTGTACTTTTTGTGGTTCAAATCCACGTCATAGAAATTGTATTAAAAATAATGATGAGAATGTTTGCAGCGTATGCAGCTTTAAACTAAACACATCAGCATACGAAGTGACCAACAAGGTAGAGGTACCACATAAAATTGGAAACGAGAAATTTAAATCTGATGACAGCAGCAAATATTACGACTATCAGTCAGAAAATAACACTTTTAAAGAACAAACCCACTGCAAAATAGAGCAAAAGCAACTCAATGTCGATAATTCAAGATATACATTGAAAAATGCCACAAAATGTAAATCACTTACATTGAGCCCTCCACGCGTATCTAAATCATCAATATTTAATTATAGAGCTGTCTGTACCAGTAACATTTTGCAATCATATAATAGTAATAAGGATGCTGAAATATCCTGCATAGCAAACCGGTTTCGAGGACGTCGTAGGAACTTTTCGAAGCGGCCAAATATTTTGAATGATAATTTTAAAAGTATTACTAAGGATAATAAGAAGGCAAAAAATACATTAGCTAATTCAAAGCCAGTACCATTTATTACAGTTGATGAAGCTGTATGTACCAACAATAACTTGGTATCAAATGAAAATCATGTTGATGCTGAAATATCCTGCATTGCAAAACTGGTACGAAAACGTCATAGCAACTCTACCAAACTGGCAAATATTTTAAATGATGATATCAACAGTATTACTAATAATAATACAAAGACGAAAAATAACAGCTTTTATCACAGAGGGCCAACTTTCTCTAACTCTAAGTCTGCATCATTAGTAACTATTGATGAAGCTGTATGCACCAACAACTTACAATCAGATAAAATTAATAATGGTGCTAAAATAACCTGTATTGCAAACCGGGTTCGAAAACGTCGTTGCAAATCTACCAAAATGTTTTCATTAAATTGTAATATTTCTAGTATTGCTACAAATAGAACAATGACCAAAAATTTATTTTGCTTTGATTGTAATGACAGCTGCATTGATACCCATGATCCGTTGGGAAACTTGGCTTATTATACAAATAAAATTCAAATTGTTCATTCCCAAGCGGAACTCAAACAATCTAATATCGACGATTCAAGATGTGGAACACAAAATGTTACAGAACGTAAACCAATTACATTGAGTGATTCACATAAATCATTAACATCAGAAATTAATGAATTTACAAACACTGAAAATCATGTCTTAAAAGCTAAAAACAACTGCAATGATAACGACGATCTATTGGAAACCTGGGCCTATGAGAACGAAATTGATTCCAAAAGAGAACGCAAACAACATGGTATCAAAAATTTCAGATATAAATCTAAGAACGCAACAAATTGTAAACCATGTGCATTGAACCTTGCACTTGAATCATTACCACCGGCAATTAATGATAAAGTTAAAAGCACTGCTAAGTGTAGTTTCAATTCTAATATCATCTGCAATGATAGCGACGATCCTTTGGACAACTGGGCTTATTATAAGAACAAAATTGATTCCGAAATGGAATACGAACATGGTATCGACAATTTAAGATATAAATCTATAAATGCCACAGACTGTAAACCATTTACATTCAGCGCTCTACTTGAATCATTATCACCGGCAATTAATGATAACGTTAAAAGCACTGCTAAGTGTAGTTTCAATTCTAATGATAGCTCCAATGATAGCGATGATCCTTTGGAAAACTGGGCTTATTATAAGAACAAAATTGATTCCAAAAAAGAACACAAACAACATGGTTTCAAAAATTTAAGATATAAATCTGTGAATGCCACAAAGTGGAAACCATTTACATTGAGCCCTCCACTGGAATCATTATCACCGGCGATTAATGATAAAGTAAAAAGCACTGCTAATTGTAGTTTGAATTCTAATGATAGCTGCAATGATTACGATGATCCATTGGAAAACTGGGTTTGTTATAAGAACAAAATTCGCAATGTAAATATCAAAACCGAGCAGAGGCCATGCAATATCGTCGATTTGAGATGTAGACAGAAGGTTACAAAGTGTAAGCCATAATTTCTAATAACAGCTCCAATGATAGCGACGATCCTTTGAAAAACTGGGCTTATTCTAAGAACAAAATTGATTCCAAAATAGAACACAAACAACATGGTATCGAAAATTTAAGATAAAAATCAAAGAATGCTTCGAAGTAGCGATTATGATCCTGTTGAGTGCTGTTGCTTTGTCAAATAATCGTAAGCACTAGTGCATTTGGTATTAATAATAATAACTTTTTACAACAATTGGTGAATAATAATAAAATAAATGTGGATCAAAAATCTAGTAAAGAACCGAGCTTTTAAGTGCTATATTACCAAACTTCTTACAAGACAAACACGTTCACTGACGGAAATAACTTGAAGCCTATCTTTTTCTGAGCTTTATCAAAACTCAACTACAACTACCTGATCAATACGATAAATCGGGGTTGTTCGCAATATTCAGCTCTAGTATGATCCCCTCACCTGTTTAGGGGACTACTAGTCACGATAAAGAAGTAGTAATGGATTCCTCTTCAGATTCCTGTGACGATGAAAGCACTGCTGCGTTTTGGTCGTGGCAAATCTCCGCTACCAAAACAAAGTCAAACCATTCACCAGCAATTAAACGCAAACATCTAAGATCAGGAAATGCTGATCAACAACTGTTTGACAACTTAGCGTCTACCTCAAAAAGTGAGAATTCAATGTGTAGACAGCAATCGCTTCCAAATACTAGGTTTACACGATTGGTTGGTTGGTTGGTTTCCGTGGCTGGCTCGCATAAACCACTACAAGCCACAATTAGCACTAGAGTGCCGTTTTGATACCACTTCCTCGCCGAACGCAATCAGTATTACTAAATCCAACCTGTCGAATTTAGGTATTTGAGTAAATCACCCGGACATGTGGCTGAACAGTCCGAGAGATTGTCTATGAAATATTTGCCCAGAAACTTATTTCTAGTCTTTGCCAGGGCTGGGCATTGACATAGAAAGTGGGTGAGTGACTCCTCTTCCTCTTCGTTTCCGCAGCTCCTACAATGGCTTCTAAACGGAATACCCAGTCTCTCCGCGTGCATACCTACACACCAGTGACCGGTAAAAACCGCTGTGAGCCTTGCGGTATCCGAGCGTCTTCTGTTGATGAGTCTAAAAGACCTATTTTCGTTGTAATAGGGCCAGGTAGCACGTGCCGCTCTGCAAGATTCAAGATCTTTCCACCGTCTGTTAGCCAGCTGGCGGAAAAACAGGAAGTTGCTTCTCTTGACGACCGCCAGGGGAATCGAGACCTGTTCCGCCAACGATAAATCAAGAGAAGCACCAGAACGAGCCAATTCGTCAGCCTTCTCATTCCCCTCTATGTTCCTATGGCCAGGAACCCATATGAGAGTGATATCAGCTTGACGACTTAGCTCGCTCATCGTCGACCTGCATTCCTTAACGAGCTTCGACTTCACAGTGGTGGATTGCAGTGCTTTGAGTGCCGCCTGGCTGTCAACGAAGATAGCTATCTTACGACCTTTCGGTGCGTTATTTTTGGCCAGCCGACATGCTTCCCTAATGGCAAGGACCTCCGCCTGAAAGACTGTGGCCTCGTCGGGTAGCCGGAAAGAGTGGTCCAAGCTTATTTGTGGTGAGTGCACCCCTGCTCCTACACCGCATTCCATCTTCGATCCATCCGTGAAGATTGAAATGTCAAAATCACTCTGAAAGTTGTTCTCTTTCCATTCCATCCTGGTAGGAAATTTTACCTTGAAGTCGCTCTCAAAGCTATTGTGCGCCACTGTATAGTCTGTTGTTTTCTTGAACATAGGATTGTTAACCACTCCTAGTATATTGCTATGTCCATATGGTCGTTCTGCCCAGCAGCCGGTTTCTTTTAACCTTACCGCGCTGTTGCAGACCATGTTTTTGATATGGAGGTCGATTGGGAGAAGATATAGCAGCACATTGAGTGCTGCCGTAGGGCACGTGCGCATGGCTCCTGTGATTCCTACACATGCCGACCTCTGCACCCCGCTAAGTTTGTGCACTATGTAGCTCTTTCCTAGAGCTGGCCACCAAACAATTGCCCCGTATATGAGAATCGGACGCACTATCGCTGTGTACATCCATGCTGTTATTTTAGGGCGTAGGCCCCATCTCTTACCAAGCAATCTTCTGCAAGAGTAATAGGCCACAGAGGCTTTCCTAGCCCGTAGCTCTATGTTGGATTTCCAATTGAGTTTTGCGTCCAGCATAACTCCCAGGTACTTGGCCTTGTTGGAAAGATGAAGCTGTTGTCCATTCAGAAGAGGAAGGGGGAAAGTCGGTATTTTGGTTTTCATTGTGAAAAGCATCAGTTCCGTCTTGCGTGGGTTAACGTTTAGACCACATCCTGTGGCCCATTTTAACAGTCTCCCCAGAGCTCCCTGCATGATGTTGCTTATCACACTAGGAAACATCCCTGATACCATGATCACAACGTCGTCCGCATAGGCGACTACCCTTGCCCCTGTCTCCTCTAAAACCTTGAGAATGTTATCTATGACTAACAGCCACAGCAGTGGAGAGATTACCCCGCCCTGTGGTGTCCCTCTACTGACATATCTGGTTAGAGTCGAGTTTCCTAACTCTGACTGCACTGTTCTGGTTTTAAGCATGTTTACTATCCATTCCCTAATGTCTTCCTCTACGCCAATCCTAGCTAGAGAATCCTGGATAGCACGCGTACTAACATTATTGAATGCACCCTCTATATCTAAGAAAGCTGCGAGAGAATATTGTTTATAGTAAATCGCCCTCTCTGCCGTGCGGACAACCTCATGTAGAGCCGTTTCCGTGGATCTACCCTTGAGGTATGCGTGCTGGCAAGTCGAGATGGGAAATTTATCAATAATGGACCGAAGATGGAGCTCCAATACCCTTTCCATCGTCTTCAAGAGGAACGATGTTAGGCTGATTGGCCTGAAATCTTTTGCGGACTCATGACCAATTTTCCCAGCCTTTGGTATGAAGACTACCTTGACTCTTCTCCAACTCATTGGTATGTGGTTTAGACCAATACATGCCCTAAAAATCAACCTTAGCCACGGAACTACCCTGTCCCGTAGCTTCTGTAGCATTATCGGAAGAATTCCGTCCATGCCAGGCGATTTATAGGGCGAAAATGTATTGATTGAGTGTGTGATCTTGTCCTCTGTGAAGATCGAGTCAACGTCTCGTGAAGTTTGCCGTAACCGTACGGGTACTTCCGAATCAGTTGTCGTATCTTTACAGTCGGGGAAATGTGTTTTTAGTAGGAGATCAAGTGTCTCAGCAGATGATTCCGTCCATGTTCCGTCTTCCTTTTTCAAGAAAGAGGGATTTACCCGTTCCTTGGCCAGAACTTTTCCTAATCTTGCTGAGACAGAAGTAGACTCGATCGACTCACAAAATTCCTTCCAACCATTATTTTTGGCGTTCCTGATGGCTTTTTTGTAAGTCTTGAGACAGTCTTTATAGGCTTGCCAGTTGTTATCCATGTAACACTGATTGAAGAGCTTTCTCGTTTTCTCTCTGAGTTTCGAGAGCTCTGCGTTCCACCACTGTGGGAAACTTTTATGGCTCCTTCTAATTGGACAGGATATCTTATACGCTTTGCTGAAAGCTTCCTCAAGATATTTAACCCTCCTATCAATTTCGTCCTTGGAGTCAATGTTTGAGCATGTAAAGGTATTCATTTTCGATTTAGCTACCCTTGTAAAAACATCCCATTTTATATTGCGTGGGTTTCTAAATGGAACAGAATCCGTTGTCTTCAAATTCAGATTGTAGAGTAGCCAACTGTGATCCGAGAAAGATCTTTTGTTGGAAACTCTCCAGTTTTCAACCTGAACCTCTGAATTTTCGGACAGAAGAGTTATATCTAGTACCTCTTCCCACCCCGGGAAGCCTTCTGTACTAGGGAATGTGAAGGTTGGAGTATTTCCTCTATTGCAAACTAGCAGACTGGAACTACTAATAAAATTAAAAAGCGACTCACCCCTTTCGTTATCCTCGGAGCTTCCCCATAGCGTATGGCGTGCATTGGCGTCGCATCCCAGAAGTAGGGGAGTGTTGCTGGCTTTCGCACTGGCGGTCAACTGCACAACCTCATCCGGAGGCGCCTCTTTGTTGTGCGCCATGTACACCGATGCTATAAACATGGCTTTCTCCTCCAGCACTTCGATTTTAACGGTTGTCAAATCACCTGTGCAGAATTGAGGACAAAGGAAAGAATTTACATTGTTTTTGACTAAAATACATGTTCTTGGCTTGTCACATACCTTAGCGTATAGTATCTTGTAGTTTTTGATTCTGAGCCCCAGAATGTCAGTGCCTCTGACCCAAGGCTCTTGGACGATGCATATGTCAACGTCCTCCTCGCCTAGGAAGACGGCAAGATTATCCGAGGCATTCTTGGAATGCTTTAGGTTAATCTGCACGACCTTCAGCATCGGTAGTTGGTTTCTTTGGGGTGCTTGTTGCTTCGTCCTGAAGCGTAAGGTCATCCATCAGCTTGTTTGCAACCTGCAACTCATCTGATTCTTCTTCTGATGACCGGAAAATTTTTAGTTTGGCGTACCTCACGCCAAACCGCATTTTGTGGTCAGTTTTCTCCAACTCCTTAACAGAATCTTCGTTTATGGAGAGGAGCAGAGACATGCTGCTCTTTTGTTGACCTTCATCTTTGATGACAATCCAGTCATTCATAGGCATGGTAGGGTTCTGCCGCTGCAGAAGCTGTAGCACCTTGCAGTGCTCCACCTTCATAACTGGCAACCAAATGCGAGCTCTCGGCCGCCTTGGGATGTCCCGAGCTGGGATAAGCTTAAGCTTAAAGCCCTCCCAAGCATTGCTTATTTTAGCAATGCAATTGCCCAGAAACTCCAAGGACGGGCGATCGTCGCACTTGATCACCCTGCAGCCGCGGAGAACCACAGAAGAGTCGAATCCTGGTGGAGATGAACACAGATCAGAGAGAAGGTGTTCCATCACCAGCTCTGTTAACCTGGGTTCAATCTCCCCCCATTTCTCCAACACCTTCTTACCGCCGTTGGTGACTTCGTCAACAAGTGCCACCGTCAGCTCATTCCGAGCAACGTCGCTAAAAAGCATCTTGGCGCTTGTGGAGGGAACTTTTTCGTTGGTTGTTTTAGCAACTTTACTCTTACGAGTATTTGTAGTGGTCTCATCCTGAGAGCGATTACGTTTAGTCGCTTTTATAGGTTTCACGTGAGTGGACATGTACTCCACGTACTTGTCCACCACGGCCTGGTATTTCACCTTGTCAGCTTGGTCGAACTCATGTACCGTCCCACTCTCCTCATTTTTGGCTATCTTGCCTAAGATGAAGAGGGCTTTTTGGTACAGGTTCTTCCTGACCATCGCTTCCGACTTGCCTTTCCTCGGCCTTGGTGCACTGTTACTTGCCGATTCTGTCGGTTTTGCGCTATTTCCGATAGCCACCGACGTTGTTGTTGCTGTTGTTGTTGACGCCACAGCCTGCCCGCTGTCAGCGGTGACTAGTTCCTGGCTCGAGGCCAGTAACTCGTCCTCAGAGCTCATACCTAGCTCCACTTCGTCATCTGTTAAGATGTTTACACAATGTTTTTTTAAGTTATTATTCATTTTTGGTCCCACGAGTGTAGGGGAGAGTAGGTCCACCGGGGCATAGCCCCCTGTACCCCGGCAAGACTAAAGTTTAAACCGGAGGTCGCCAGGTATCCGGAGTCCACCGTTATCAGACACACTCACGCAGTGCCATTCATCCCATGGGCACGGTTGTTATACACCCGGGATTGCGGATTTTATCGAGTTTACCTCTCTAGATCCGCCATATTCTGTAAACAGCAGGGACACCTCGAGCAGGATGTGGCTCCTCACCACGTATGGACGGTCTTGAGCACCAAGCCCCTGGTTCTTTACCAGAAAACCTTGTCCCCTAACACGATTAATAACGAAATGGAGGAAATCAGCTACAAGACAACACAACCTGTTATTGACGACTTACCGCCCGTCCAAAAACCTAATGTTCCTAAACCGCCACCAATTATAATCCCCAACGTCTCAAATATCAATAATTTATGGCTTTATCTCCACAAAGTCGTAAGTCCTGATAACTACATGACCAAGTCCAACCGTTCTGATCTGACCAAAGATCTCACCACTGATCATCCTGCTAAACATGGTCACAAAAACAAGTATGCGCATAACCCTACAAGTCGCAAAGACGGTATAAAATTAGACATTTTCTTCGTGGATCCAGAACATAATGATAAAAAATGCATGTAAGCATGCTCACAAAATAGCGATAAAAACCTCTCGAGTGGTGATTATTGTAAATAAATATAAAATAAAAATTCCAAGTGTGGACAATTTACATTGCATTAATTATAGACAAACTAATATTGGGTTTTAAGCGCTGGCGTTGTTAATTTATGACAAAAGTAGAAACAGTAATATATTTAAAGCAGATCAATTTAGTTGGAGCTCTCAATAAAAAATATATTACAAACCACTGCCCACCTACAATACTCCGCTTGGACTGTAGGATTTCTAGATTTCAGTGACATTCCGGAATGCCCTTGTGGCACGATCTGGGAAACGTGGCAGCATGTTCTTTGTGAATGTTCTCTGTTTGATGCTTTGAGGGACTTTAATGCGTTCGGTATTTTTAGGGTTAATGGGGATTATGATTTCAGTCAGGCGCTCTCCAGTAGGAGGGATAGTGTTAGGAGATTGAATGAGCTTACACGTGCAGTTTTTATTGGGCGTCGTCCTTTTGTAACCTGAGGGATCCGTGTTTTGTGTGTGAGTGTATGGGGAGGGTTTAGTGTTGTCTGGGGGGCACCAGTCCCTGAGCTTCATGGAGCTGTACTGGTAGTGACTTCGTCACGCTACCCGACCAGAGGTATTTTTTCTGGTACCACGGGCGTTTGGAAAAGTAGCGGTCTCAGCCTACGATCCATTCGCTAAAGTCCTTGTGACAGTGGGGACATAGTTCGTTTTTTGATCGTTGATCTAATAATTGCTGCCTTGGCAGAAGAGGTGGGAATAGACCTCGCTCCGAACAGTGAGAAAGCTATATCCATGAATATAGTGTATACTGTGCCATCTGTGGGTTCTGCCTGCATTCTATTCCAGTGAGCTATGTTCGATTTTTGGGACACCAACCCACGAACTATTTGGGGTTCAAATTGGTAGTACCTCGGGTACGAAGTCTGACCAGAGGCTTTTTTCTGGTACCACGGAACCTGTTTCCGTCCTGGCCAGCGGAGACGGCACCTCTATGGGAGTATCGTGGTGGCTGTGGTTGTACCCAAATGCGGGTAGGGTGTGAGCTCGACGTGGAGTTGCGTTATACGACCGGGTGCTGTGACCCACAGATCAGCAGAGGTTTAGATAGGCCTTGTTCCTAACCAAGGAATGAGACATACGACCAAAATAAGTATGGCTTGAGATTGGTACCTGCGGATACATATCCAAGGGGACGTTGATTGACGTTTATCAATCCCTGTGCTTGTCACCGTGATATTAAGTCTCTACGACAGGTGTTCACGTTAAACAAATTGACTTTCATTACAAACATAGATATTAAGTCTCTACGACAGGTGTTCACGTTAAACAAATGACTTTCATTACATACATTTAATATAAAAAAACAATGTATTGTTGTGCCAACCTTAAGAATTGTTTCTCCTCCTTGCATATGTCTAGATGGAACTACATCAGAATATTAAAAATTTGGTGGCTATATCATTACCATATTTGTTCAAAAAGAGAAAAAGAAAAAAATGTATCACGAACCATGTATTGTATGTGTTGTATTGTATGAAGGTTATATATATTATATATCTTCTTCTTCTATATAATTAAACAGCAAACATTGAATTTGTGAACCCTTTCATTCTTAAACCACTGAACTTATTTTGACTAAAAAAAATACCAATTGAAAGGTAATTTTTATTAGAAGCTAACTGTAAATAAATTATCAAAATAGGTCCAGAGGTTTAGGCGTAAAAAAAGTATTAAAAATAATCGCTTTTGAACAACAATAACAATACACAGTTGTTGATGTGTGCATGTGTGTGCGCAGTAGAATAAGCGAATAGAGAGGTTGTGTGTTTGTGTTAGAGGTCTGCATGATGGCAAAAATACTACGTTCGAATCAACAATGTTCAATATAAACTGAGTGAAATGGAATGCGACGTCGAAAGAATTCGAGTGAATTTGTGCACTGACGTCAGACTCAGTCGCACAACATTCACACAAAGATGCATGAATTGAATGAGTGAGAATGAGAGGTTGTTTTCGAATTAATTCGAATGCCTTCATTTTTTTTGCATAAGAACAAAAGATTGATGCTGTTTTGCTGTGCGTAAGGAAAAGAAGAAAGAAAACAACATAAGCAGTACGCATATATGTATATGCACAACCACTACATACGTCTGCGTTTTATTCTCCGTTCATTTCCTTGTACGATCGCGCGCTTCACTCAAATCAAACGAAAATTCGAATCAATTCGGATGTGTTTGGCTATGCTGAAGTTTTCATTTCGTTTTGCACGCTAATTCTTTCTAAGCCATTTCACGGAATGCAGACGACTTTCGAATTCAAAACAGTCTCATTAATCATCATTCATTTCGTGTCTCGTTCTCACTCAATTCAATTCGAGTTCATTCTTCGGACATCAGTTGTGAGCGAAGCCACGCAGCTGTCTAGTTTATGTACCTCTTTCTTCTGTTCTAATGATGTATTGTATGTATTTTGTTGTTATTATGTATAAATGCATATACCTACTTATTTGTATATCACTTTTTAATGTTCTAAGAAAGTGAAAAAAGAAGAATTTGCATACTCTGAACAAACAAATGAGAACAACATTATCCATGACAGCGATAGAGATAACAAAGATCTTTGTGAAGAATAAAAAGAATACAAGAATGAAATAGTCAAAGCAGACATACATGAGTTAACGTTTAGTTGTGAGCCGTTGATGTTGTGAGCGCAGTAGAATGGGAGAATTGAGAAGTTTGTTGCACATGAGATAGAAATTTTATCGCAAGTACTTCAAATGATCAAAATATTGATTTATTGAATGGAACGTATAAAATTGCATTGAATTTAATTCCCCATAATTTTGAGTCTTTTAGCTGTGGGTCTTTAATATTACGTTGTGATTTCTGTTGAGCAAAACATTTTCAATCTGAAATTACTTTACGCTATCATTCAGAATGTTCTTTTTATGAATTTAGTTTAAGGTTTGAACTCAAATGACAATGTCATTAAACAACGCTCCAAGAATTACCTTGATAATATTCGTTCTTATAATGCTTCATTTGCAAATCTGAATTTAAATTAGATGACAGAGTTTTGAATGTAATTTATCATTTTAAGATTCATGACGTATTTTACCACCGATCTGCTTCAATTACTCCGGGTTTTGGTAGTATGCACAGCTTTATTTTTACGACGTTGAAACTGCAGTATGTCATAGACTGAATGCTAGAGGAAATAATGGATGTAATGTGTCTATTATGTATGAATTAGCTAATGAGTTAGATCGTGTAAATGTGTTTGTACGTTATTTTAGGTCAATGGCTGAATATTGCAGCTATTTTTAGAAGCGATGACGGTGAACCGCCTTTTGAGAGAGGTATGGTTGTTTTTCCGAAATTTTCACGAGAACTTCATAATGTTTTTGTTTTGGACTCTTCATTAGATCCGTTGGCATATCCTAATGATGATACCGGTTGGCATGTAAATATGTCATATAATATTGCTTCTACTTCTAATTCTCATGCTCCTCGAAACAAAGTTACTATGTTACAGTATACATGCTATCGTCTTGCTATTCGTGATGATTTTAGTCTTCTCCATTCTTCCCAAAAAGTATTTCTTCAGTGGATCGTTGATATGTACGTTCGAATTGAAAGTACCATATTACATTTCATTAAACAAAATCAGGCCGCTCTACGTGCTGACCTTTATAATAACTTAAGTGATTTTATAAATCAAAATCCAAATGGTAATGATTCTAGAGTTGGTCATAAAGTAATTTTGTCTTCCACATTCATAGGTTCTCCCCAAAATATGTTCCAGAATTACTTAGATGCTATGTGTATTGTACATCGAAAAGGAAAACCTTCTTTATTCATAACTATGACATGTAATCCAAATTGGCCCGAAATTATCGAAACATTAAATGGGGCTAAGGTTCACTTGCGACATGATATTGTTGTTCGCGTTTTCAAAATTAAATTGAATGAACTGATCAACTTGATAGTTAAAAACCAGATATTCGGTCAAGTTGATGCTATTATTTACACAATTGTATTTCAAAAACGTGGTCTCTGCAAATGAACTTCTGTATAATGAAATTCCAGAACATTTCGTGTGGGATGGCTGAGCAAAAAAGTGGACAGTTAGACAACGTGGGGCAGAGAAAGTTATTTCTCGAATGTATGTTGTATCTCCTAAAGATGTCGATTTATTCCATTTACTGTGGAATAATAATATTTTTATGGAAGCATGTCACGTGCGGGGGATTGCATCGAATGATAACGAATGGCGTGAATGTTTAAATGAAGTAAAACAAACTAATTCTCCAAGGCAATTGCGTGAGTTATTTAGGTTTATTTGTGGTTTGAATGTTCCAGCGAATGTGTTAGTTTTATGGAATGAATTCAAAGATGATTTGAGTGAAGATTTTCTTACAGACTACAGCCAAGATATTTCTTATAATCGATGATAATCTTCAGACTCATAATACTTCATGTCAAGAGCTTGGTCTTTCAATCCCTGTTTATTTCCCTGTTGATTCTGTTTTCAGTGGTAGTACTAACCGCGTTGAAGAAGAAAATATTTTGAAGTTATGTTTAATAGCACTAATGATGAAGAACCTAATATTATAGATAGTGTTTTACGAGAAGTTTTAAATCATGATACTGGTAGCAATGTATTTTGTTTAACGGCTCACGCAGGTTGTGGGAAAACTTATGTCCAAACAGCAATTATTCGTAAATTAAATTCATTAAATCTTCGTTGTATACCCACAGCTTTCAATGGTATCGCTTCTACTCTCTTGATCGGTGGGACGACCTTAGACAATGTGTTCAAATTATCAATTCCATTATTGGGAAATTCAGTTTCAAATATCTGTCCTAACAGTAGTCAAGGAAGATTCCTCAATTCTGCGTCACTGATTATAATCGACGAAATTTCTATGTGTCCTCTTCATGCTATTAAATTAGTTAATAGATTGCTGAGAGACTTGAGTTCGGGAGAGAATAGAGACAAATTATTTGGGGGGAAAACAATTTTGTTATGCGGTGATTTGAGACAAATCCTGCCAGTTGTTCCTCATGGTTCACATGTTACCCTCACAGAAAATTGTATTAGTTCGTGGTTTGAATTTCGAAACTTTCATCATGTCACTTTAACTCGATATATGAGGGCCCTTCCTTATGAAATTCAATTTGTTCAGTTCCTTATTTCACTTGGTAACGGTTACTCAGTTCGGTTCGGACAACGTTGAAATACCGAATAATTTAATTTGTGAACCTGTAAATATCATCAATGATATTATTTGGAAATATTCCGGAAACTATTTTATCTATTGACATTTTGAATTCAGTTATTTTGGTTCCAAAAAATAATGATTGTGCATTTATAAATTTAGAAGTCTTAAAACTAATGCCTGGAGAGCAGCAGGCTTACTACAGCTTTGATAAATTTGTCAGTGATGATGCACGTGAACATAATAATTTTACTATTGAGTTTATGAATACTGTATCAGTTAGTGGTCTTCCTCCCCATAAATTGATTTTAAAAGAAAACTGTATTGTATTATTAATACGGAATTTAAATGCAGGAATAGCATTAGGTAACGGAACTCGCATGCGCGTAAAGCGAATGCACCGAAACTCTATAGATTGCGGCCTGTTAACAGGTGTAGCACGTTATATTCGAATTCTAATTCCCCGTATTCATTTGACTTATTCTGGAACTCTTTTACCGTTTAATTTCAAAGAACTCAATTTCCAGTCATTCCAGCTTTTGCGATGACTATACATAAATAACAAGGTCAAATATTTTAAAAAGTTGGAATTTTGTTGAGACAGCCTGTGTTTAGTCAAGGACAATTCTATGTTGCCGCCAGTAAAGTTCGATCATCAATGGATTGCGATTTTATATTTCTGAGACATCAGATCAGGGCCATTTATCACGTGATAATAGAGTTTTAACAAAGAACATTGTTTATAGAGAAGTTATTAATTTCGCGTTTTGGCGATTTGCACTGGCCCGCCAGATCGCCTGATTTAACGGTCCCGGACTTCTTTTTATGGGGTTTTTTGAAGTCCCGTGTTTACATCAACAAGCCTGAGACCTTGGAAGCCCTCAAGGAAAATATCCGACACGAATGCGAGAATTTATCGCCCGAAACGCTCGCCGAAGTGATGGAAAATGCCATAAAACGAGCCCGTATGGCAATCAATTGTGACGGCGCCCATTTGTCCGATATCATCTTCTCGACTTAACACAATTAATTCTAAAGGTCTAAATAAACATAATCAAAAAACAGAATCGAAGTTTTTCATTTAGAAAAAAAAAATAAGAGCCAAACAACATCGGATGACTTCTTTTGCGCCACCTTGTATATGCATACTTTATGTGGTCTGCGATGTCTCCTTCTGTGTGTTACAGACTTCATGACAAGCTTATAATACTATTCACTCCCGTGAAGAGTATAAAATCGAAGTCTTCTATGCACAAATAAATTAAACAAATGAATTGTTAGTTTTAAAATAAATATAAGTTAGTTTTATTATTTAATAAGATTGTTATAATTATTTTCATTATTTTATATCTTAAATTAGATAAGCAGCACTATGTGCTTTTGTCTGAGCCTCGGTTAGAACTAATCTACTCACTTCTACTACTCAAAAGCTTCGGATGTTCGAAGCTATGCTTATGCTGGCCTACGTGACAAAATACTTCGAACTTCGAAGCCTTGCTTATGTTGGCGTACGTGCAAAACACTTCAAACTTTAAATGTTCAAAGCCTTGCTTATGCTGGCATACGTGCATGAAAATGCACTGTCAGCGAAAACGGTCTTTGTGGCTTATGCTTGGACACTGCATTGCATTAGCCAAAGCGGACATTGCGTCATCACAAAATGTGTGGGAATAATGATGGGAATAATGATGATAATAACATAATGATAGTTAGGGACACAATAATGATAACACTGTGCGACAAAAAAAAAAAATGTATTACATCATTAAATTGAAGAAATGACCCACATAACAGTCTGTGCATTAAAAATTTCTGATTCCGAACCTGAGAAATAACGTTACATAGTACCGCACTACAACACTTCCCGTCTTTTGTGTTACATGTTTTAATGCGTAGTTCACATTGGGATCCTAGTATCAACCATTCATTCTACCAAAGGTAATCAATCTCTCGAAATTAGAACGACTCTTGGTGTCACGTTCTTGAATAATCTATTTGCTGGCAGTATCTTAACCGAACTTAGCTTGGTAACATGTTTTTTTTTACGTGTTACAAGGGATTTTTCCCTTATACTTGTTGGGTCCTGTAAAACTACTTATTTGCAGCGTCATTCATTTCGTGTCTAATGTAAATCTTACAAACTATACTACCACCTGGTATCTAACTGTATCTAAAATCAAATCTTGTAACTCATCTTAACACTTAGCAGACCCAGACCCAGACTGTTATGTGGGTCATTTCTGCAATTTATTACTTAAACCTAACGTACTTAGATTAATAACATATACTTATTTGTGTAATTATATTACTATTTTTTTTATAAAATTCATAATAATAAAAAATAAGTCTAATTTTTTCAATCTCTTTATTGATTTAATTTATCATTACTTTTTAAATGGGACGTGTTAGAAGAAAACTGTTAACAGTTTCGTGTTCAGCATGCCCAAATTAATAAAGAATATGTGTTTTAATTAATGTAATAAAAATTGTTTTTTTTTGTCGCACAGTGTAACTAGGGAAACAAACAAAAGAGTTCTTAACTCCTCCGTCCGAAATGTCAATCGTCCCCAAATGATTTCAGAAGTATGAAATGTCGTTTAGACGTTGTCGTGTTGCAACCTGAACGCAGCGGTATTTGAGAGGTTATGGGATTTTGTATGACAATTTCAATTTTTGTCATTTTGCGCTTTAGGAATATGATTAGAATTGTGATTACAATGGTAGTTGATAAAACAAGGGTGGCGAATGTACTAGACTTAGCCAGTAAGTGTATGGAGTTTATTTTTTCTATATTCTGAACGTTAAGTTCTTTCATTGGAGTGATAAGATTTCTTCGAAATTGGATTGGTTATGGGATAATTGTAATATTGCAGGAAGTAGTTTTACATCTGAGATTTCGTAAGAATTAAATATTTCATTTCTTATAACTATTGTATCGTTTCTTAATCTAATAAGGAATGTCCCATTTAGGGTTTTAATCTCATGTTTAATTGTTACATTTCCATAAAATTTATTTAATAAAATCAATTCAATTAATTCTTTCAATTTCGTTGACATGTTCATTATTAGTGTAATAGCACTTAGGTGGTTTATTATTTATTAAATTCGAAATGCAGTTATCGTTTGTAATTAATTCAATATCGGTATTTAGACAGATATCTAAGTTATTTATTATTTTTTTACAAATTTCCTTGATCCCATAAATTTTATTTTTACAATTTTCTCAAAATTTAATTTAACAATTTTTTTCCAATTTTTAATGGTTTTATAATTATTTTCTTACAAATTATATTTAATTTTTTTGGAATTGTTATTATAAAGATTATTTTTTTATTATTATAAGCAGCTTTTACATATGTTATATTTGATGCCTCTTCAATATTATTATAAGGCAATTCGTCAATATCTAACATACAGTTGTGTGCTAGAAACCGCTTTCGTCTCAATTCCAACCCCATTCCATTTTTGGGTGTGCTAGAAACCGTTTTTGACGTTTTTGAAATCGGCTAGTTTTTTACTGACGATTTGGTTAAATTCTCCCTTATCTGAAGTTATTAAAGGAAAAAAGTTCCTTATTGTTTTTCTCGCTAAACTGCATTTAAAGAATATATCATTTTAGTTGTTTTAAGTATAAATTAGCTTTTATTTTATTAAATTCCAATGACGAAAGTATGAAAATATTCAGAACATTTACTTTAGATAGATGTAATTCTAATTTTACATTATTTATTTCTTCTTTTAATAATTCAATTTTAAACTTACAGTACAAAATTAATATAGTTTGGAAATGTTCGTTATTTTTTAACGATATAACTATATTATTATTAATTTCAGTAATATTGTTTATTCTGTCTATAATACTTTTATTTATTGTGATTTTGTTATGTTATTGGTTATTATTTTATTGACAGTGTAAGTAAGGATTTCTAAGTCGTCAGGTCAGGACTACCAGCAATCCATTTCCATTCTGAACCTATTGTGTTTATGGATCTTTTAAATTTGTTAGTAGGAGTTGGGCTTTCTATGGAAGCATGTAGATTTTGAATTTCTTGGATAAGGAAAGGACGTAAGGTATGGTAGTTGCTTATTTTATTCATTAAAGTGCTTTCTATTTCCACTATCTCCTATATTAGCTTACATTAGTGAGGTGCAAAATCTTTAAGGTTCTCGTTTGGATTTCTGCAGGTTCATTTTCAATAGTTAAGACTTCTGATTGTGAATAGTCGAGTATTTCTACAGAGGATTCTCCATACTGTAGAAAAGTTATTATGGTAAATCTATGGAGTAAATAGAGGAAACTATCAGTTTCTTATATTACTTTTGTGTAGGTACTTATTTTCCTGACATTCTAGTCACTGTTGTGTTTTGGTTTTCTTTTACTATTTCCTGTTGATATCTTTTAGAAAGTTTTGTTCCTAATCGTTTGTTTTGTTTGACGAAAACTTTTTCGCCAGGGTTGTATGTTTCGGGTTCTTTCCTATTGGAGTTGTGGTACTTTATGTCTTTTTCCTGTTTCAGTACTAATTTTTCATAATTTTCTTGTCTGATCTTTTCATATTCATCAGATCCAGGAGGGTAAGGTAGTCCAAAAAAAGAGGTCTACCAGTTTCTTTTGTGTAGTGGAGTGAATTGAATGATTATACTCATTCACTGCTGTTGCTATGAGTTCTTGTAGTTTTCTAGAAGGTTGTTCTTGTTTGAGGCATCGGAATATTTCAGCTAAAGTAGAATGGAATCTTTCGATTTGACCATTTACTTCGCTTTTGTAGGGAGGTTCGGTAAAGATTTGAATATTTAGCTCATTTTCGAGCATAAATTTAATTGATTGGGAATTGAATGATTTTTCATTGTCAAAACTATGGATTTGGGTACGCCGAAATAGAATATTATTTCCCTTAGGGGTATACGGTAGTTTTTCGATGCTTTTCCCATCTATAGGTCTGATGACTGCGAGTTTTGTAAATTTGTATATTGCGTTCAAGAATTTGGAATTTCCCGTGGAAAAGATATCAATATGAATGGTGTTACCTGGATATGTGGGAATTGGAGTTTTCCCAAGATTTGGTTTATTGGGTTGACGGTCGTATTTGCATTCTTTACAAATATTACACATTTTTACAATGTTATAGGTTTTTTGGTCATTCCGGGGAAATAGTATTGGGTTAGAATTAGCTTTTTATTTTATTGGGCATTCCTATGGGCTTGGTTAAGGGTTTGTATTACGATATCGGTTTGTTGTTCTTCGTTTTTGATATCCTTGATTTGGATTTGTGTAAAGAGAATTTTATAATTTGAGAAATGTAAAGAGAAAATAGATTGTATTAGCAACATGATAGGTTCTTCAATTTTAATACAATTAGTGACAGAAGGATTTAGATATTTTTTTAGAGATTCCGTAAGGATTTCTGCTGAATATTTGGGTTGAATGATTGTGTAACGATGATAAGTTGGAAATACTATCTCGAACTGATAGTGCGGAGTTACGCCGAGTTGGAAAAATATTTGATTTTTAAACACGTTTATAGGTAATTCACTACAGGATATTAAATTTTCTGAAGAACTGTTACTGCTATGGACTGTGGCTGTTAAGGAATTTATATTGGCTAGAGGAGGTCGTGAAAGAAAATCTGCTACTACATTTTATTTCCATGCTTGTAAATCAACTCGTGATTATATTCTTCGAGTTGAGCTTTCCATCGCTTCATTTTTGCATTTGTATTTTTATTACTAAGTGCGAAAGTGTTTGCTGATCAGTGAATATTTTAACCTTTTTTGATCCGTATAGGAAACAACCTAGGGATTGTAAAGCCCAATTAATTCCGTGAAAGGAAAAAAATTGCTTTTCCTTTTTGGGAAAGGACTGCTCCAAGAGCATAGTTAGAAGCGTCCGTTGTTAATTCAAAAGGTTTGTCGAAATTGTGATAATGAAGTATAACATCTTTTGAAACTAAGGAATTGCGTAATTGTTTAAATGCGTTAGTTTGCTGTTCAGTAAGATTAAGAAGTGTTTTCTTTGAAAGTGTTTTAGGAGTACGACCCATTTCTCCTCGTTATATTTCCGTTAAGGGTTTTGCAATTTGGGCGCAGCCTTGAATGAATTTGCGATAGTGCTCCTAAGAAGAAACGAAGATCATGCAATGTTTTGGGTTTCGAAAATTTAGAAATGGCTTCAACTTTTTGGGGAATTGGCACGTATACCATTTTGACCGGCAACTATGCCGAGAAACTTGATTTTATCTTTAAAGAAATCGCACTTGTCAAGTTGGCTTTTAAGGTTTGCCTTTTCATGAGTATTAAAGACGTTTTGTAAATTTTCGAGAGTTTTTACGAATATATCGTAGATGTAAACGTAACATCTTTACGCTGGAAAATCGAAGGTGCATTTCTAAGACCGAAAGGTCGTGCAAACTCATATTTTCCGTTATTCACAGAGAAAGCTGTCTTCTCAATACCTGGATTGGATATTTATCAGGTACGGTGTCTTCATTGAGTTTCCTATAATCAATGAGCATATGATATTTCTTTGTTCCTGAAGAATCTGCTTTTTTTTTGGAACTACCCATACTGGAGAATTGTATGGTGATTTGGAGGGACGTATGATACCGTCTCGAAGTAATTCTTTGACTTGTCATTCATTCAGTAATTCACCATAACTTGGTATATTACATATATGTATTTTAGCATTAGTTGTTTTAAAAAATTAAGAGATCAGGTTAAGTTTCCTATTCTACTTGGACATTCGAGCCCTAACCACTATTAATTGGCACGGCATGTTTTTTTTTAATAGTTCAAGTTTTAATGGCTTCTACGAGGATTGCTACTTAAGTCTTGATATATGGCAACATCAATGTTGATATGTCAAATCTGACATTGGTATCGTAAAGCTTGTCGTTTTTAATAATAAATGTACTCAGAACGTTTTGTCATACGAGTGCTATTTGTATTGTTTACAGTGACTTAAAAAATTCGTTTCGGCTAAAAAATGGAATTAAATCGTGAACATTTTTGTGCAATGCCGATCAACTCGCTTCGACTTTTGGTGATGAAGCACCATCCAGGGCCACCGTGTTTCGCTGGTTTTCTGAATTCAATCGTGGTCGTAGTTTTCTCCAGGACGAATTTCGGTCGTCCAAAATCGGTTGTTGTACCACAAAACATTGATGCTGTGCGTGAACTGATATTGCAAGATCGCCATGTGACTTATCGTGAGATTGAGGCATGTTTGGGCATTAGTTCCACTCGCACACATTCAATATTGCATGAACATTTGGCCGTCAACAACAATCGCGCAAAAAAGGCTCGTGTCGATTGGTGCAAAGAAATGTTGAAAAAATTCAATCGCGGTGCTTCAAAAGACGTCAATAAGGTCGTGACAGGTGATGAATCACGGATTTATGCATATGGGCCTAAAACTAAACAGCAGTCGACTGTATGGGTCTTGCAAGATAAGCAAAATCCAACAAAAGTTGTTCGCGCATGAAGCACTTCGAAGCAAATGATCGCCTGTTTTTTTGGAATAACCGGACATGTCGCCACAGTGCCATTAGAGAAACGTAGAACGGTTTGCCAAAAGTGTTCAAAGAAATAAGAAAAATCAACCGCAGAAGACGAATCATTTTCCACCACGACAATGCGAGCTCTCACACATCGGCTCAAACATGTGACTTTTTAAACACTCAAAACGTCGAATTGTTGGTCATCCGCCCTATAGTCCAGATTTGGCACCCAATGACTTCTTTTTATTCCCGCACACTAAAAATAAATTGCGAGGTCAACGTTTTTCGACGCCTGAAGATTGGTTGATGCGTTCAAAACTCATGTTTTGGAGATACCTCATTCCGAGTGGAAAAAGTGCTTCGAAAATTGGTTCAATCGCATGCAAAAGTGTATTGATCTTCATGGAGAATATTTTGAAAAACAATAAAGTCATTTTCGATGATACATATCTGTTATTATTTGTCTGTCTCAAAACTTAAGTAGCAGTCCTCGTATTTAATTAACTTTAATTTGATATCAAAACATCATCCACACATTTCATATAAATAAAACTGAAAATATATATTTAAGCCAAACGACTTCAATAATACATGAATTATTTTTTACCATTATTAATTGGCTCGGCAACGATATCTTTAAATTGAAACCGTGAGAACAACAGATGTACACAAAAACTGTAAGACTAACAGTATTGAATGTTGTGACGTATGAAATGCAAAAACATCTGGCTTTTGGTTGTTGTTTTATTTCAATTAAGTCTACTTTTTCGCACAATGGTACGTGGTAAGCCAGTGTGTGAGCAAATTCAAGCCCTGATTATTGAAAAATTGAATTCGGGCAACAGCTATGGCGAATTATAAAAGAATCTGAAGTTATCCAAGTCTACGGTGCGAACTATAGTGCAAAGCTACAAAAAGAATGGCAACATTATCAATAATACAACCAACAGAGGCTGCGTCTCAAAAATTACACCACGTGACAAAAGAGTTTTGGCGACTATTTTAAAGCAAAATCGGCGAAGTACTGTTAGAGATATAGCAGCAAAATGGTCTGAACATATTGGAAAACCGGTAAAACGTGAATGGACGCGCCAGCAAATTGAAAAAATTTGATATGGCTTCTATAAGGTATGATTGCATCACTTGCTTAGCAGAACGGATAATCTAATGTGACCAAATTATTTATATTGATGCTTTTAGGCTAAAGAAAAACCTTTGTTCATATCTTTGCAAATGAAAAAAGGATTCTTATGGGCAAGACAGAGAAACAACTGGGTACAGAGGCAATGGAACTCTATTATTTTTAGCGATGAACCCAAATTTGATGTGTGTGTCGGTGATACTCGAAAGCGAATTATAAGAAAGTCCACTGAGGCATGTCACAAAGACTGTCTAAAACGCACTGTCAAGTTTCCAGCGAGCACAATGGTGTGGGGATGCATGTCAGCAAAAGGTGTGAGACAGCTCTACTTTATAGATGGTACTGTAAATGCAGAAAAGTACAAGTGTATCTTAGAAAAGAACCTCATTCCATCAATACCGAAGCTTTCTGACTGTGGGGAATATACCTCCCTCCACACACCGCAAAAACAACCAAAAAATGGCTTCAAGAGAATGGAATTGATACCCTAAAATGGCCATCATCAAGGCCAGACTTGAATCCAATAGAAAACTTGTGGGGAATCATGAAAAGAAAGCTGAGAAATGATCCTCAGCGTACTCTGGCTGGATTAAAGTCAAAAAGTCAGGAAATTTGAGACTCCATAACTCCAAAAGATTCCCTAAATATAATAAATACTATGGAAAAACGAGTAAAAGCCGTTATTAAAAATAAGGGTGATGTTACTCAGTTTTAATTTAAAGATATCGTTGCCGATCCAATTAAAATGGTAAAAAGCATAGTTTGCAAATAATTGTCAACCTTTTTTTCAAAGTGGATCTCTCCGACCGGTACACTTATTTTTAATTTTTTTCGAGATCTCTCCGACCAGTCCACTTATTTCTTAATTTTTTCGGTTTCTCTCCGACCGTTATAGTTATTTTTCATTTTTTTCGGTTTCTCTCCGACCTTTTCCATTGCGATAAAAAAGTAAAGGTCCCAAAAAAACTGTTGTTTTGGGACCTTTTGCTCTATCTCACTCAAAATAATTGTCAATGTTGTCCCTAAAAAGAAAAGGTCCGTGTGAAAAGGTCCGGGTATGGAGAACAAAGCAGATATAACATTTTGTGTAACTTATAATAATAATATGTTTCTTGTTAATGCATATTTATTATAATTATTAATATTTGTTGATATATGTTTTATAAATATAAATATTTATTGGCTGACTATTTCAAAACCCAATTTGTAATCATAAAAAAGAGTCAAACACTATTTAGTAACACGATTATTGAAAATGCAATCAAAATGTTTGCTGGGTAACACATAATGGTCGAATGCAACGCATAAGCAGACACACATATGCAAAAATTAATACAGAACACGAAAGACCTTTTCACGACTGAAACGCACAAGCAGACACACATATGTAAAAAATGCAAACATACACACGAAAAACCATTCGACTAACGCAACGCATAATAGTCGAGTGCAACGCACAAGCGATAAAAATGTAAAAAATTCAAACATACACACGTAAGACCTTTTGACTAACATCGCGCAATAAATCTTTTAGTGGTTGGCCCTGCCGTAAACAAACTAAAATAATTAATTTCGCTTGCACACAAACACTTAAAAACGAAAAATGAATCACAATGTTTTTTTGTCCCTCTTACATTTGTTTTCTTCGCAATTGGTTGCGTGCGGACATATTGAAAAGGTTGTGATTTATTTTTACTATGGTAAAAAGTAATTCATGTATTATTGAAGTCGTTTGGTTTAAATATATATTTTCAGTTTTATTTATATGAAATGTGTGGATGTTTTGATATCAAATTAAAGTTAATTAAATAACCTTTCCAAAAAGTACAAAATTGTGTTTTAATTATTGCTTGGACATAAACAGAAGCCATTGAAACTTGAACTATTAAAAAAAAAAAACATGCCGTGCCAATTAATAGTGGTTAGGGCTCGTATACATATAAGGGATTAGTAACTATTGAATTTAACAATATGTTCTTAATAGTAAAAAGAGTTATAAAAGATTTACAAAAACCCTTAAAAAACTTGTTTGTCGATTTCGGATTTAAGCGCCATTGCATATGGATATGACCTTGAATAGATTGGTCGTTCGCTTTTAGTACGGATTTCCGCTTTTACATTGGTGACAAAAGTTAAACTTTTAGGAATGTTGGATTTCCCTGAAAGCCTTTTCGTTTTCTGGTGTCATATAATTTAATCGGAGTTGTAGGTGAGCAACTGATTCAAACTCTAGTTGTTCAAGACGATATTGGTATTTTTGGAGTAAAGTAAAGTAGTTGTTGTCGATATAAATTACGGCTTTAAGAACCTTTAGGGTATCGTTTTCGATGATTCCATCGGAAGTCCGCAGATCGGGTAATAGGAAAAATTTTAAGTCGCTGATTTCATCATTAAAAATCTTAATGTTAGCATGCTGGGTTATTTTCGATTGTCCTGCAACAGACTTTACTGTAAAGACTGTTTCATTTGGGATTGGTTTTCGTAAGAATTCGGGCTTAACGTACTTTTTGTTTGATCCGGTGACTAAAAGAAATTTAAGCACTTTCTCGTTCTTCATTCTGAATGGATAAAACGGAAGAGTAAAGGAAGCTAGTCTAAAATATGAATATCGTCATTTTTAGAAATGCTGATATTTACGGGGATCTCTTCAGTATTGTAATCTTGAGGATAGTCCTGTGGATATCCTTGTGAATCTTGAGCTACTCCATTTTCTTCGACAGAAGATGGTTGCTCGTTATCATAGACTACAGTTTAAGTATTGAGTACTCTTTATTGTTTATGAGGTTGTTGAGTAGACATCGTGTGGGGTCTTTTAAAGGTGTTTTGGTTTGGTCTATTGTTGTATTGGATAGTGGGATCGACATGGGTACTGGTGGTGGAAGTGTTGGTCTAACTGGTGGTTGGCTAAAATTCTGTTGTTGAGGTCGAAGTTGGTATTGTTGAAATTGTTGTTGTGACCGATATTGCTGAAATGGTTGCTGTGGATGATATTTTTGTTGTGAGCGATATTGTTGGAATTGTTGTAGTGGACGATATTGTTGAAATTGTGGACGAAGTTGTTGGAATTGTGGAGAGGACATGGCTATGAGTGAAAGATTACCAAATCTATCAATTAAATCTCTTAGGTTTAACATAAACTTAGGGAAACAATATATAAAATTTTATTATTATTTTTTTTTTATTATGAATTTATAAAATTTTGAAAATAAAACTTTATTATCTTACATAATAATTAGCTGCATGTTTCCTAGTTCCGAAGTTGCTGTATGCAGTTGTCGCTGAAGTCCGTTGATAATGGGGAAGCTGTAGTAGAGTTTGAAGTTGAAGTTATTACACCAAATATAATTTCTTGTTGATATTTTCTGTTGAAGTTATTGTAGTAGTTGAGGTTATTACATCAAATGTATTTTCTTGTTGATATTTTTGTTGAAGTTATTGTTGTAATTGAGGTTATTACATTAAATGTAATGTCTTGTTGATATTTTGTTGATTTTTTATTTTTACTAGCTGTGCCCCCGACTTCGTACGCGTGGTATTCGAAATATGTTTGTAATAGCGGGTGTTTTGTTATATTTTTCCCTAATTGTCAAATCTTTAATGTTGCCCCGCAGATTAAGAGGAAAACATTCGAAAATCAGCCAAAAAGTAGGCAACAGAAATAAAACTATGAATATCTTTTGATTTAGTAGTTCGATTTCAATAAAATAAACGCTAAATGTTACACTAACCTTGCTACAATACACCAATCAAAATCGCATTCAAATAGGTTAAACCGTTTCTGAGATTAGCGTGCATAGGCAGGAATAAACTTACGATTATATTTGTATAGAAAAAGATAGAAGATAGATTATACTAGTTTATGGTTTTATTATTAGTTCGTTACATTCACTTTGGTTCTTAATTAATGTTAACATTTGGTTCTTTTATTTCTTCATTTATTTTCACTTTGTTTTCATTTAATGTTCACTTTAGTTCTTTTCTTTTCCGCTTAATTATTATTTAACTACCGGTTATAGTGGCTGGAATAAAATTCCCCCGTTTTGTACTCAAAAAATAAAAGAGTACTACTAAGAACCCAATCTATAACAACAATGACCGCGTATTAGCACAATTATATCTTTTCACGCGGCCCCACGTTGGGCGCCAATTAAACAAATGAATTGTTTTAAAATAAATATAAGTTATGTACGTTTTATTATACAAATATGTTTATTACAAATGTGTTAATTGATTCTTAATGTGAATTATTTAAACCTTTTTGATTTTGTCATTTTCTTTTCCTTTCGGCTATACGCGACTGATACAAACTTAAACAATCCGCCGCAACCACGTCTATTCAGAACAAGTCTTCCACACATACTACTTTTACGCTCACTCTGCTGCTACTCAAACACCCTCGAAAAGGAATCTTGAGTCGCGTTGCCAACTACTATTCTCTAACAAGGGGTTGCCACTTGCCACAAACCCTCACAATCCTACAATCGGCCGTTCTGACTCTTCGTTCGTCCCGAACGAATACCACTTCTTCATAAATTCAGCCGCAGTTGTAGTTAAATTAGGTCCTTCCTGAGTCCCTACTTTCTGTACCTCGTATCTACCATGTTTCATCACTTTCGCTACTTTATATGGTCCGAAAAATTTTGGTCGTAATATCATTCCTGAACTATATTGTGTTCTCCTGATAGCTACTAACTCTCCTACTTTATACTTTGTTTCTACCTTTCTATTTCTGTTAAAACTTTTCCTATTTTCCTGCTGTATCCTTTCAATATTCTCCTGCGCACTCTTCCTTATGTCATCTCTATCTTCATTGAAAATATCTAGTTCTACATCTTCTAATAGTTTTCTTATATCGTCGACTTTTGTGCTCATGTTCAGTCCAGTAAGTATCTTAAACGGATATATTTTGTACTTCGAGGTGCTGTGTTGTTTATGATCTGTTGCACGCGTTCAACATATTGATACCAACTATCTGGCTTACCCTGACATATCTTACTGAGCATTGGAATGACTATTCTATGGATGCGTTCCACCTGACCGTTTCCTCTGGGCATTCCCGTCGTTATGTGCAGTAGTTGTATGTCTTCTTCTTCACAATAATCTCTGAATTTATTTGATGTGAACGCTGTACCTCTGTCTGTGACTATTCGCTTGGGATTTCCAAAAACCATTGCCTGCCTCTTGAATCTCTCAATGACTTCTTCTGTTCCTGTAGATTTCGTCGGGTACAACCACGAGAGTTTCGAGAATCCATCGACCACTACTAAGATGTGAGTATACTTATTCCGGGTCTCCGTAAGTGGCCCTACATGGTCTAAATGATATGTCCCAAGTGGCTCTTGTGCTTTGTCAATTGGGACAGTAAACCTTCTTTTTTACCTTTTTTAGCTTCTGTGACTAAACATTCAACGCAGCTGTGAACCACCTTTCCTACTTTCTTTTGTACGTCATGTATGAAATAATATTTTCCTAGTAACTCCCTAGTCTTTTTCACTCCAAAATGTCCCTCACGATGTGTCCTGGGTATAACATCTTCTTCCATTGTCTCCGGAATTACCAACAACTCTTTGTTCACATCTTTATACAGAATTTCATTTTTTGTAAAATAGTCCTCGTATACATCTTTTTTAATGGCTTTTATCCGTTTGTCTTTGTCCTGTTCTGTTCTTAAACGATACTTTGCTGAGTTTTCGATTGGAAAACAAGACAAACGACTCAATGCATCCACATGGTTCATTTGAGATCCCGACCTGTGCTCTATTACGTAGTCAAATTCTTGAAAAAACATAGCCCATCTTGCCACCCTAGGCGGCACGTCATCTTTTTTCATCCTCAAAGTAAATGCAATACAGTCAGTTACTATTTTAAATTTTATGCCCAACAAATACACTCGCCATTACTTAACTGCTTTTACTACTGCCAGTACTTCTATTTCGTAAGAACTATACTTTTCATCTGGTTCTTTCTGCATCAGAACACCCCCGAAACCATGCATGCTTGCATCTGTGAGGACTTCTGTTTTCGCATTTGGACTAAATAACTTTAGGACCGGTTCTCTAATGCTTTGTTTTCTTTTCGCAACAAATCTGTCAAGGGCTTCGCTTCCAGAGCATAGTTTTTAATGAATCGTCGTAAATATGATGTTAACCCTAAGAAACTTTGTAATGCCTTCTTGCTTCTTGGAACTGGGAAGTTAGTAACTGCTTCGATTTTGTCTCGTGTTGGTAAAATACTGCTTTCTTCGACTTCATAACCCAAAAATTTAACGTTTCTCTGCAAAAATTGTCCTTTCTCCCATTTGATATGTAAACCTGCCTTGCTTGCTACTTCTAAAAACTCTTTGAAGTTTTCTATCCCTTGTTGTTCGTCTATGGTGGGAATGATTATATCATCCATATACACTATAATCTTTCTTGCATGCATAAACTCTCTTAACACAACGTTTATATAACGACAGAAAACAGCAGGAGAATTTGATATACCGAATGGAACGTGTGTGAATTCATATTGTCCGTTGTGTGTAACGAATGACGTATATTTCCTTAATTCCTCTTCGACTGGAACGTGGAAAAATCCGTTTGCTAAATCCAACACCTTTGATCCTTGTAAACCCTACAACACACCATCAATAAGTGCTATGGGGAAATTGTCCTTCTTTATTTTGAGATTAATTTTTCTGTAGTCACAACATAGCCTTTTCGAACCATCTTTTTTCGCTACTAAAACCACTGGAGAGGCGTACTCCGATGAACTTGGAACTACAATCTTTTCATCGAGCCATTGCTGTACTTGCTTCTCGATGACCAACTTATTCGCATAAGAAGTTTTCCGCGGGTGTTGGAAAACCGGGTAGTCATCTTCCACAATTATCTTCATTTTGACCGGAGACTCAATCCTCTTTTCGGAAAAGTAAGTATTTATCAAATTCTGTACTGTTGTTCTCAGCAATTCATCCAAATGTCTCAAATCAACTTTGTCTGATGGGGCCTGTTTATCTACTAACTCTTCTATACGCATATAGTTAAAAAATTCTGGAAATTCTTGGCTTCTAGCTTTGAAAACGATGCCGCGCGAACTCAAATTAAATTCCACTACACTCTTGACTACATTAAAAATAACTTTAAAATTTACGTTGTCTACTGAAATGTCTGGTTTAAAATGTCCAATAGTGGTTAATTCCCCTGTACCTATACCTTTCATTCTTTTTGTACTTTCAGTTAACTGTAGGTTAGGTTAGGTTAGGTTTGCTTGGCTGATCAAGAGATCTCACATAGACCAATAATGGTCCTTTGTGTTGCCAAGAAGAAGTATGGAGACTCTTTAAATGCTGTTTTTTATGCACTTTTTTGCGAGCTTTAATAAATTGCTACTTTTCTGATCCGCGATACTTTCCAAGGAGAGGAAAGATACAGATCCGAGATAGCTAAAGCGTGATCTGTTGAGAGCTGGACATTGGCAAAGTAGGTGTTCTAGAGTTCCCCTAGCATTTACCTCGTGGCATGATGTACATGCATCACTCTGTATCAAGCCCAATTTGGCTGCGTGGGAAGGTGTTAAACAGTGTCCCGTGAGTATTCCGACTAATAACTTGCAATCCTCTCTTGGGAGAGCTAAGATGTAGTTGGTAGTCTTATTATTAACAGAGCGAAGCATGATTTTTGCGGTTCTGCAAGAGAGTGTGCCATTCCACATTCTCTTCGCCTCCTGAATCGTTGCTTCGTCTATTTCTGTTTTTAACGTGGACAGAGAGGGAAGTAAGTATGACGCACTTACCTCAGCTTGACTAGCGCCAGCTTTAGCGAGTGCGTCTGCTTCTTCGTTCCCTTCAATTCCTTTATGTCCCGGTACCCAAAAGATGGTGACTCGTCTGTCCAAACAGAGTTCGTCGATTTTGGTTCTACATTGTTGAACACAGTACGATTTCGTCATCACCGCCGCTATTGCCTTTATGGCTGCTTGGCTGTCGATGAATATGTTTATTTGGGAGTTTAGAGGAGTCAGCTCGGCCGCTAATTCTGCAGCTTTTGTAGCCGCATAAATCTCAGCCTGAAACACGCTGCAGTAGTCTGGAAGCTTATATGACCGTTTAAGGTCAAGCTCTGAGCAGAATACTGCAGCCCCCACTCCCTCTGCCATTTTAGATCCGTCTGTAAACAGGTTGCAAGTATGACCGCCAAACTGGAGTCCCCTTTGCCACCCATTATGTTCTATTACTACACTAGGCCCTCCATTGAAGTTGGCCTGGGGAATAACATAGTCAGAGCTATTGTTTAAACCTTCATGTATCTTACTGTGACCATAAGGCCTCTGTATCAACTGTCCTGTTACCTTTAGTCTTAGCGCAGACTTCTTTGCAGTGTTCTTCGCTGCCAAGCCTATAGGTTGAAGGTCGAGTATTCTATCAAGTGCTGTTGTAGGGGTGGTGCGCATTGCACCAGTTATACAAAGCCCTGCGATTCTCTGTACCTTCTCCAACTTTTTGACGTATGTCTTTTTGTTGACACTTGTCCACCATACCAAGATACCATAGAGTAATATAGGTCTAACCACTGCCGTGTACATCCAATATGTTAGACGGGAAGATAAACCCCATGTCTTTCCGAGCATTTTCCTGCAAGCGTAAAAGGCATTGAGAGCTTTCCTCACCCTTTCTTCCACATTTAACTTCCACGTCAGTTTGTTATCCAATATGACTCCAAGATATTTTGTAGACATCTTTGGTGCCAGTACAATGTTTCCTAATTTAGGAGGGAGCCAGTGCGGAATCTTGTATTTTGTTGTAAAAAGTACTAAGTCCGTCTTGTCTGGATTCACATCCAGTCCCACATTGCTTGCCCAGTCTTTAATTTCTTTAAGTGCCCCCTCGAGTACTTGACTCATTGAGCTAAGGCACTTGCCTGAGATGATTACGGCCAGGTCATCTGCATAGGCAGTTAACCTTGCACCTCCACCTCGCATTTTATTAAGAATTTTATTCATTACAAGTGTCCAAAGCAGCGGAGAGATTACGCCCCCTTGAGGCGTACCTCTGTTTGCCTTCCTTGCCAGACTCGTCGCACCCCATTCAGCCACCACTGTCCGGCAGTTCAGTAGACTGCCGATCCAGTGCCGTATGGATGGATGTGCGTCAATTGATTCAAGACCCTCTAACATTGCTTCTGTCGAAACGTTGTTAAAGGCTCCTGATATGTCAAGGAAGACACCTATGGCATACTCTCCGTACTGTATGGCCCTTTCTATCTGCATCACGACCTTATGAAGCGCAGTCTCAGTGGACTTGCCTTTCGTATAGGCGTGTTGGTCTCTCGATATTAGATACGGTGAAACCTTTTCCTTAATATACGAGTCCAATAGTCTTTCAAACGTCTTTAGTATGAATGAAGTGAGGCTTATTGGCCGATAGTCCTTTGGATACAAGTGGCTGCTCTTACCTGGCTTTGGTATGAAAACAACCCTTGAGAGTCTCCAGTTCTTCGGAACATAATTAAACCTCAGGCAATTCCTGAAGATTCCTTTAAGCCATGGTGTCAGTACAGCACAACCCTTTTGCAAGAGCGCAGGAAAGATGCCGTCTGGTCCCGGGGATTTAAAGGGTTCAAACGATTTTAAGGCCCATTCCAGTCTAACCGATGTAATTAAGCCTTCACATACCTCATTGATTACACCCCGTGTCGTTACAGTTGCGTCTGAAACCTCAGTACAGCCAGGAAAGTGGGCTTCTATAAGAGTTTCCAGCGTTTCCTTTCCGTCTTTGGTCCATTCGCCTGTGTCTTTGCGGATTAGTGAAGGGATTATAGGAGACTTGGCAAGTATTTTCCGAAGTCTCGACGCCTCAGAAGTCTTGTCCAAATTACTACAGAAGATCTGCCAGGATCTCCTCTTGGCTCACCTTATCTCTTTTTTGTATGGCGATAGTAGTGTCTTATATTCTCTCCAGCACTCTTCACAATCAGAAAGTTTGGCTAGCTTGAATAACTCTCTAAGTTCCTGTCTTTGCTTACCAACGTCCTTATTCCACCATGGGGGCTTGGATTTGCGTCCAAGTCTCGTAGGCAGGCAGGATTTATGGTAAGCTAGAAGGATTTTAGATGTTATGAGTTCTGTCACTGCCTCAACGTCGCTGCTAGTAGTGATCTGAGGAACATTTCTTAAGTATCCCTTTAACAAGTTCTCATATAGGCCCCAGTTCGTATTTCTAGGGTTCCTAAATATGTCTTTCGTTCTTAGTGGGATCTTTATATCTACAGTGAAACTTATATAACTATGATCGGAGAAGGAGGGTTGCTCAAGCACCTTCCAGTCTAAGATCTGCATATTGTCACCGTAAAAGAGAGTGATGTCCAATACATCCTCCGATGATGGACCCTTATAAGTTGGAATATTTCCCCTATTTGCTATACTTACATTATACTGTAATATATAGTTAAAGAGGTACTCACCACGTTGGTTGATGTCCTTACTACCCCATAGAGGGTGGTGCGAATTAGCGTCTGCACCTACCACTATCCTCCATCCACGTTGACCGGCCTCCTCCATGAGATTTTGTAGCTCCATGGGCGGTGCCTCGGCGTCGTGTGCCATGTAGCAGGAGGCAAGGAGTTTGTGCCCATCGTCCCCCTCTACGACAATCACTGCCAGGTCATCTGTGCTAAGATTGGATAATAAATATGCGTTAATATTTTTCTTTACAAGGATGACAGATCTAATCTTCCTTACCGTTGCAGCGTGAAAAGATTTGTAGTTTTTCGACCCCAATCCTGAGACCTTGTTCCCGGAGGATAGCCAGGGCTCTTGGATCAGGGCCACGTCATAGCTGCCTTCCTCTAACGTGAGGAGCAGCTCGGCCGAAGCCGCCTTACTGTGATGGAGGTTTATTTGCAATACTTTCCCCATCAGGTTCAGCAATGCGTTGTACGGGTGTAGCTGTAGTCGCCGACACTCCGTCTGTCCCCTCCATCTTTTCTTCCCCGTGCAGCTGAAGGGTTTCAGTAGAGTTGGTCACAGATTCGAGTCCGAGATCCCTCTCTACTTCTCCCGCTTCCGGCGTGTTGACGTTACCATCCTTCGGGTGACGTTTCTTGAGGCGCAGGTATACACTACCCGTTCCCCACGACATCTTCCCGTGACGCTGGTATAGTATGTCCTCTGCCTCTTTGTTTATTTGGAGGATCAGATCTTGATTGCCTTTTTTGTCTGGCTTACTGGCGTGAAGCAGCTTCCAATCGATAGTTGGAACATCAGGATTCTGCCGCCGGAATAGCAGTAGAGTGACTTCCGGTTTTAACGTGTTAGGTACTCGTACCTTGGCACGCGGTACACACGGAATATCGTTTCTATCCACTATCTCCAGCTTCGCGCCTTCCCAAAGTCCTTCTATCTTGGGAGCTACCTCCGTAATCCACTTCAAAGTTAGCTCATCGTTGCATTTTAGGATTTTAACTCCCATATACCACCCTGCTCCTTCAAACGAGGGCGAGGGTTTGTCGGGTTCATCCGTCAGCCTTTTAACGATGGCATTTAAAATTTTTGAATCCACCTGTCTCCATTGATCCGCCGTCATCTGTCCATTCGGGTGATTCCGGTCAATGAGCGCTACGATCAAGTGCCGTTTAGCTACTTCATTGACTTTCATCGCCTTCTTGGAAGTGGTTGGCTGGTCAATTGGTGTATCAGGTTTCTGAGTGCGAAGACGTTTGGCCTCAGGCTTTTCTTCATCTTTAGACCGCTGTCTTTTCGGCTCTTTGATACTCTTCGCAACATTCTCCTCAATTCTGTTCACGAAGGCAGGATGCGTCGTCGCATGTTTATCACTCTGCGCGAAGTGCTCTCTACCTTTCGTGACAGTCTCCGTTGCCCATTTAAGGTCCTCCCGTTCTTTAGACGATAGAGTCACCTTAGTTCCCAGGCGTAGTTTTATTTTCACAGCTGCCTTATATTGAGCAAGTGCTTTCAAGCTTTCCTTACTGGGCCTCTTCTTCGGCCCACTCCTGCTAACGGATGTGGTACCTGGCGTCGAGGCCTTTGGGGAACTCAGAAGCTCTTCCTCGGCAGCTGTGTTAATGGTTGCCACGCTACTCACGCGTTCGAGGTCCGAGTCTATATCGACTGCAGTACCCCTGATGGCTAACCCCTTTTTTGTGCTTGTACTGGCAGTAACATTACAACCACTATAACCTGCTCCCGTTACAGTAGAGGTATGGCCACTGGTGACACGGTTCATAGAATCCCCGTGCCCGCCGGTGGTAGCAGCCAATTCTCCCACCGACGTTTGAACCGATATCCCGGTTCGTGTATCTTCATCTTTTCCAGTCTCCATTTGAGTTTTTTATTCGGGGGTCCCTACCCCTAGCATTTTATTCCTACTGCCAGGAACCTCTTAGCAATGACCTTTGTACTAGCTCCCCTATCCCTCCTTGTGGTAACATGTAAAGTTATCCTCCGAGGAGATACAGGGAAGTTCGTACAACGGTCTTGGCTAGGCACCACCTGTTTGCATTGCTGCAAATCAGGTAGACCCAGCAACACTGCAAACGGTGGTACCCATTGCCCAGTCGGCACCCGCGGGGAGGGTATAGCTGGAGGATTTTCGCCGACCCAGTTAACTGTACATCTTTCAAATGTTTCACAACGTAATCGCGAATAAGGCATACGTCGCATCCCGAATCAATTATAGCTATAACTTGTACCCCATTTATTAACAACTTCTTGTGGATCAAACTTTTCGATTCATGAGCGTTTCTCAAAATTAACACTTTTTCCTTTGTGGCCACCTTTTGGTCACAATTTTTTGCAATATGCCTATTACAGCTATAACAAGCTATGTGTCCTCCCTTGTTGCAACGAAAACACTTCTTTTTGCCTGAACCTCCCCCTCTTTTTTTTTTCTATCTTGGTTTTCTTTTGTCTTTTCGTAGATTTATTTCTTCCTTTAGAACGCTCAAAGACTTACATCTGTTAAGATTTGCTTTGTTTATCCTACTATCTGGTACGCCCTCTACGAAATATGTTACTATACTCTCTTCATCTAAATCTATTTGTTTACTCATTTCAATCAACGCAAACAAGTATTCTATTAGAGTTTCCTTAGATGACTTCTTTCTTAGCCTTAAAAGAGTGTGAACATCGGCCACGCACAATTTATTCCCAAATTCCTCTATCAAACTATTCTTTAGTTTTTCCCAACCACATATTCCCTTCAGACCTATAACAAACAGTTTAGCTGCACCCTCCAACAATTGTTTAGCGTAAACATATTTCTGAAGATCGTCCCAATGCATTGTGGTAGCGACATCCACAAACTTTGTAAGCCACTGATTGATGTCAAATTGACCTATGCCAGAGAATGACGATACGCTATCCCTGACATCACGCAGTGTAAATTGAGACCTTACCACCCCGGACTGGACATCTAAATACTCGCTTGCTATGGAATTTTAACTTTCTATTACCTCTACTTCCTCTTCAGGCTCATCTAAATTGAGATGCTCTAACAGTCTGTCTTGAAGCAAACTTTTCCTACCCAATGTGCTTAATTCTAATTCCCTAAGTTTATCTCTCAATTCTACCACTTTCAAATTCAAAATCTGTCTTGCGTCTATGGTCGTTCCCTTTCGTTACAATTACATACTTGAGATACAAAATTTGTCATCAAAATGCTTCTATAAAAACCAAATCACATCAACACAATACTTACAATACTTGACACAATTTAGTGCTGATTTTAATTCCTACAGTTAACTTAAAACTACCATAAAGAAAAAACTGTTGTATTTGATGTTGCAGATGTTGTAGCCTGCAGATTGCCACGCCCACTTGCTGTGGTTTGTCTGCGCCCTTCAGCTACAACTCTCTCGCCGCTGATGTACACTTATGTTGTTGTTGTTGATGTTGTAGCCTGCATATTGCCACGCCCACCTTTGTGGTTTATCTGCGTCCTTCGACTACAACTCCCTCGTCGCTGATGTACACTTATGTTATTGTTGTATCCTGCAGATTGCCACGACCACCGTTGTGGTTTATCTGCGTCCTTCGACCACAACTCCCACGACGCTGATGTACACTTATGTTATTGTTGTAGCCTGCAGATCGCCACGACCACCTTTGTGGTTTATCTGCGTCCTTCGACTACAACTCCCTCGTCGACTCCACTCAGCTTCACAAAATACCCTACTTTGGTATTACATCAAAACTAATGATTATACCAAAAAAAAATGCTTTTGACACAACTCATACACACGCCGTTTTGTTGTGTCCAAACTGTTTCTTTTGTTCGTTCCGTTTTTATTTTACCACGTACCGACGCGATCGTACATTTCTTCCTGCCCGCAGCCTCGCTTGGTGGCGTCAGCTTAGACAAGAAAGAAAAAACAGTTTTTGCCGTTCGATACACACTTCTTTAACAATCAACGTTATAATTTATTATGGGTCATGCATTGTATTTGTAGGTTTTATTATAAAGATATGTTGATTACAAATGTGCTAATTGTTTGTTAATGTTAATTATTCAAACCTTTTTGATTTTGTCATTTTCTTTTCCTTTCGGCTATACGCGACTGATACAAACTTAAACAATCCGCCGCAACCACGTCTATTCAGATCAAGTCTTCCACACATACTACTTTTACGCTCACTCTGCTGCTACTCAAAACACCCTCGAAAAGGAATCTTGAGTCGCGTTGCCAACTACTATTCTCTAACAAGATGTTGCCACCTGCCACAAGCCCTCACAATCCTACATTTATTTTTAGTATTTAACTAGATTTACCGGCGCGCGTTGCTACGCCCTGGCTCAAAAACAGGGTTTACGTATGCCAAAATTTTTTTCTTTGATGATCAAACGGATATGTCCTGTTTCGCTAAATAATGAGCAGCGTTCATGTAGCTGCAGCACTTTCCGTCTTTGCTAACGTAGTTCACTTTTTCATTGTTTGATCTCTTAAAAGTTAAATGTAAAATATTTTGAGTCGTAAAGTATAGTAAAATGTAACAAAGAAAATCAGAATTAATTTCGTAGTGCAATTGAATGAACAATATTTTTTGTTAGTCCGTCTTCAGCCAATACAAATAAGTTAGATGGTTTGCCCATGCGAGAACATGCCACGTATAATTGTCCATCTAAGCCGCAAGCGGACATCGTTTGGCCTTGCGACTTATTGTATGGAAAATTGGACGCGTTTGAATTCAATTGGCACGTCTGTTGGAATGATTGGAATACGTAACAGCAAAACATTTTCGCCTCGGAAATTTTCATTCAAAAATATTAACATAAAACACATAAGACAAGGAAAGAACAGAAGAGTAACTAACATTTTATTAACAGAATCATAATTTTATTTAACATATTTACATAATTATTGAGTGAAGTTAATATATAAGTGTACTTAAGTTAATATAAGATATATTTGTATGTAAAAATGGATATGAATCAGATTCTCGCACTTCGGTTGGAGAGTTAAATCTACCGACGACAGGTCGTAAACTAGAATTACGGAATAGATTGTTAACTCATTTTGGAATACAAGACGAAGAAGAAGACAATTCTGTTGACGACTCAGTTAAGATGGCAAAAGAAACGTCAGCAAGGCCGGACAGTAAGGGTTCTGGGTTCACATTAAAAGATGTAGAGGGCAGTGTGTCTTGTTTTTCAGGTTTAGATGTCCCTGAAGTAGATCAGTGGATTGAGGAATTAGAAGAATGCGCAATAACGGTACAGTGGAGTGAATTGCTGTTATTTATTTATGCAAAGCAATTACTGACGGGTGCGGCAAAGTTGTAAGTAAGAAGAATATTCATGATTGGGTTTCGTTGAAGGACGCGTTAAGTCAAGAATTTAAAGTTAAGGTGTCAGCAGCGGCCGTACATACAAAATTAAATCAACGACAGCAAAAGAAAGGGGAAAATTTACATGAGTTTTTATATGCGTTGATGGCAATAGCCCGACCAATAGAGATCGATGAAGAAAGTTTGGTAGAATATTTCGTGAAAGGGGTACCTGACTCGAGGGTGAACAAGATGATGTTTTATCAGGCTAAAAACATCAAGGAGTTAAAAATCCAAATAGAAGTTTACAACAAATCACGAGATTCAGTTAAGCCAGTATCACAGTATGAACAAAAAGTCGAGAAAGATCAGGGATCGGTAGTGGAAAAAGAGAAAAAGTGTTTCAAATGTGGAAGTACGTCTCATATCAAAAGAAACTGCACAAATAAAGAGATAACATGTTTTAGGTGTGGGCAGTTAGGACATAAGGCGAGTCAATGTACTCAAGAGGCACAAATTAGAAAAGAAAAGAATGCCAACATCATTCAGGATGAGAGAGTAGTATTTCCGAAAAGTAGATTCACTCCCTCAGGACTAGAATTGAAAGATGTGGTACAGGGAAAAGTTGTATTGAAGGGTCTAGTGGATACAGGTGCGGATTTGTGTTTAATGCGTCGAGAGGTTTATAGGAAATTAGGAAACGTTGAAGTAAATGGACCGGAGAAATGTCTTACGGGCATAGGAGAAAATAAAATCGTGACTTTAGGAAGAATTAAGATACCAGTGAAAATTGATAACATTGCTATGGACTCAGAGTTCCATGTTGTAGCTGACGAGGATATGGGGTTTGATGCCATATTGGGAAGGACAATTCTAGAAAATGTCGATATGAGAGTTGCCAAAAAGGGTACAAGATTTTTATGTAGGGATGATGTAGTGAACAAACCAACAACACAAAATAGTTCATAACGAGAAGTGTTGAAGTAGTTTGATAGCATATGTGCATTGTCTGTAGAGGAAGAGGAAAACAACGTTGTAAGTTTTGTCGCATTTAAGTGAACAGCAGGCGGGTCAGGTGAAAACATTAATAGAAAAGTATGTGCCAGTGAGAAATCCGAATGCCCCTGTGGAAATGAAAATCTTATTGACGGATGAAATACCTATATTTCAGCATCCCAGAAGGTTACCCTATGTTGATCAAAAGTTTATTGATGAGCAGGTTCAGGAGTGGATGAGGGAAAAGATTATACAACCAAGCATGTCTGAGTATGCAGCACCAATAGTACTAGTGGCAAAGAAGAACGGGAATAAACAGTTATGCTGCGACTACAGAAGATTGAACGAGAAAATTGTAAGGGATAATTTTCCAATTCCACAGATGGATTGGGTATTAGACAGACTTCAGGGTGCCAAAGTTTTCACGACATTAGATTTGAAGAATGGGTACTTTCACGTACCTGTTGAGATAGGGTCACGGAAATATACGTCATTTGTCACTCAAAATGGACAGTACGAATTCTTGTATGTGCCATTTGGAATATCTAATTCACCGGCGGTTTTTACAAGGTTCATTATTAATGCGAGAGTTGATTATTGAAAATGAAATTGAGACGGGTACTTAAGGTGGCAGCAAGTAATGGTTTGAGATTGAATTGGGTAAGTGTCAGTGGTTACAGGAAAAAGTGGAATTTTTGGGATACATAATTGAGAAGGGTACAATAAAACCAAGTCAAGAGAAAATCAAAGCGATAGCCCAGTTCCCTATACCCAATAACAAGAAAGTAATTCAACGATTTTTAGGTTTAACATCATATTTCAGGAGATTTATAGAATGGTATGCAGTAATGGCAAGACCGTTGTCAGACATGTTACGAAAGAACTCAAAGTTTGTTTACGAAGAAATGCAGCAGATAGCGTTTGAAGATCTAAAGCGAGCATTAACAAGTGAATCAGTGCTGAGGTTGTATAATCCAAAACTACACACAGAGATTCATACAGATACGTCTATGTATGGGTTTGGAGCAGTATTACTACAGAAGGATCTGGAGGACGGGTTGTTTCATCCAGTACAGTTTATGAGTAGGAAAACAAAACCATGTGAACAAAGGTATCATTCGTATGAGTTGGAAGTTCTGGCAATAATAGGAGCTTTGCATAAGTGGCGCATATATGTGTTAGGAATGAAATTTACAATCGTAAGTGATTATAATGCATTTGCGATGACTATGAAGAAGCAAGAAGTTCCCTTAAGAGTGGCACGTTGGGCAATGTACTTGCAGGATTATGATTATAAAATAGAGCATTATTTATTTATTTATTTATTTAACCCATAATTAATACAATTTCATACATAATTAATTATCTTTCCTATTTTACAGAGTTTAGTTTTCAAGTTTTTAATCTACTTAGCTACTGAAAAATTGTTTCAATTATTAAATAAGTTATATATATACACATTTTATGCTAAGGAAAAATGGGAAAAACCTTAGATAACGAACACTTAAAACTGACTTAACTAACTTAGACTAGTTAACTGGTACTTGTAAGCTCTAATCATAGACTAGAGATACAAGTACCAGTTATGCGCAAACTTATATACATAGTGCAAACCCTATATAAGTGAATTGCGATTATTAAAGATTGAGTTATAAATAGAGATTTTTTCTTCAATTTTTTGAATGTTTGATTTTAGATGTAATTGACTAGTCGAATAGTAGTATGGTAAATTCAGTAACAATTTGAGTAGTTTATTCTGTGCGATTTGAAGTTTTTTTATATGTGTTATAGCACAATCACCCCAGACCTGTGAACCATACATTAAAATGGGATTAAATATTGATTTAAAGATAATGAGTTTATTGTGCTGTGAGAGTTTTGATTTGCGATTTATGATCGGATAGAGTGTGCATATCGTTTTATTAATCTTATCCAGAGTTTTCCCGATATGAACATTAAAAGTAAGTTTCCTATCTAAATGTAAGCCAAGATATCGTATGCTATTTAACCAAAGGATGTCAGTATTGTTGCAGTTTAGATTACTATTTGGCAAATATTCACTTTTCCTTTTTCTTGTGAAGAAAATAGCATTAGTCTTATTGACATTTAGCATGATTTTCCATTTTTTATAGTATAAATTTAGTTCAGTCAACGAGCTTTGGAGGGTGGTGTGTATGCCTATGTAATTTGTACCTGCACAATAAAGCGCAGTATCGTCTGCAAAGATAGAAACAGTGCAGTTGTTGAATACAGGTACATCATGGATATATAAGTTATATAATATCGGTCCTAAGACCGATCCTTGCGGTACCCCAGCACTAATGGTTTTAGTATCCGATTGAATGCCATTTAATTCAATAAAAAAGTGTCTGTTTGTGACGAAGCTTTGAACAATTTTTGTTAAGTAGATAGGTGTATTCGTAACCATTAGTTTATGTATTAAACCATCATGCCATACTGTATCAAAAGCTGCTTGTATATCTAAGGCAACCAATCCGACTGATTTTTTATCTTGCAAATTTTGTTTTATAAATTTTTTGAGCTTTAGAAGAGGGTTTATGCAACTTAAATGCGACCGAAAACCAAATTGAGTTGCGGGTATAATCGAATTTGTTTCGAGATGAGAGTTAAGTCTTGCCTTCAAGATTTTTTCAAATATTTTTGAAAAGCAACATAACAAGCTGATGGGTCGGTAGTTCTCAGGTGAATCTGGTGGTTTTCCAGGTTTGGAAATGGGTATGATTTTTGCAACTTTCCACGATTGGGGAAAATAACCAATTTGAAGTGAATAATTAAAGATAAGTGAGAGAAAACGGATTACATTTAGTGGGAGGTTTTTTACACATATATTTGGAAGATTGTCCGGACCTGGAGATTTCTTCGTCTCAAGCAAAAAGATAATATTCTTAATATCATTAGTTGATACAGAAGGCACATCAAATGATCGATGGTTATCAAGATCACTGATGGAACTCTTGATCGTTCTAATGGTTTCACTATCAGAAAGAGAGTCCGTAATATTATGTTTTTCTTGAAATATTTCTCCAAGTATATTGGCTTTTTCTTGTCGAGTAGAATACGTTTTGTCATTGTATTGAAAGCTTGGAATAAAGACATTTTTGTTTTTAGTTAATTTAGTTATTTTCCAGAAACTTTTGGAATTTTTATCTAGGTTCGCAAGCTTATTGTTCCAAGTACTGTTGTTATGAGCATGGATTTGACATCTTATTTGTTGCTTAAGGTGACTTAACTGAGCTTTATATATAGGTTGCCTAGTTCTTATCCAACGTCTATTCACTACATTTCTTATTTTAATGAGCTCAGAGATATGGTAAGGTAACTTTTTGCAGAGTTTCTTAGATGTTTTTCTTGGAACTGCAATTTCAAGTGCAGCAGTTACTTCCGTTTTAATTAAGTCTACCATTTTATCTATCAGCTCTATAGTAGGAGGAGCAATGAAATCATGCTGCATATGCCTAAAATTAAGGTTCAGGGTTTCCTTGAAAATTTTCCAGTTAGCTCTAGAATAAACTGGGAAAGTATTTTCTGTTACACATGGTTTAGCATTAACTTTGATGATAACAGGAAGGTGGTCTGATGTGAGATCATTAATGGCTAATGGTTCAGTCATCAAGTTTGGACAGTTAGAAATGAAGAGGTCTAGTGTTGAGGGTTTTGCCTTGTAGCTAAATGGAATATATGTAGGGTCTTTTGGGTACAGTATTGAGAATTTGTCAATATAGGACATTTCATAAAGAATATTCCCCCAACAGTTTGTTCTACTGCAGTTCCATAGCCTATTCCTACAATTGAAATCACCACCTAATAAATACTGACCGTTTACTCGTGAGAACTTTACCAAATCTGCCTTGAACAAGCTTCTATGGTGTGACTTGTCGTTTACCAGAATGCAAGAACTGTCTAGACATTTCGCCGATGCTCCTGGAAAGTATATTGAAAATATTTTGATAGTGCTTTGCGAGTCAATAATAACTTCTACACCAACGTTTTCAATTAAATGCGTATTAACAGTAGGGACCTCTCTATGTTTTAAGTTATTAGTTATTGCCAAAGCTACGCCGCCTCCCCTACTTGCAGTGCGGTCTTTCCTATAAACTGTATAATTTGGAAGTATGAACCGATCCTTATTTGTCAACCAAGTTTCACTCAGTAAACACACATGGATATTGTTGTGAGTCAAGAAATTTGCTAGTTCTGCTTTTTTGGAACGGACGGCACGTGAATTCCATGCCATGATATTAAGATGGTTATTACTTAGCTGCATAAAGGTATTTACAAGCTAACTGAGTAATGATATTAAATTGTTCGCTCTTACTGGTACAGTTCCTCAATTTTTGAAGCAGTTCAGTGATGAGTGAATTAATTTCATCGATGGTAAAGAGATCATTCGTTGATTGCGTTGACGAATTCAGTAGGGCATTCCTGTAGTCAAGCATTTGTGGAGCTTTGTTGCTGCTGGATGGGATGTTATCTTTCAATTCAATAGCAGAAGATATAATGCGTGGCGTGTGCAAGCTATGTCTTGCTGTATTGCTCGTTAAGGTCGGATAGTCTAATCCATAGTTACCATTATTGTGCATTCCGTTTCTGCTACTCTTGGTGTCGTGATGATTATTCCTCTGTGGTCTGTTGACGTGAGTGTTGTTGGTCATACGACTTCGAAGAAGAGATAGATACGAAGAACGGCATGGACAGTTAGGATCAGTAGATCTATGTTCACCATTGCAATTAGCACAACGAGCCATGGTTGGTGACGTACAGGCAGTTGTATGATGTTGACCTGCACAATTAGCGCAAGAGGTTTTCACATTACAGCTATTAGATCCGTGGCCGAAGAGTTGGCAATTGTAGCATTGGGTTACCTTATTCAAGGATTTAGTTTTATATTCCCATCTCACTTTTGTGTGATATATACACGAATAATTTTGTTTCAGTTGCTTTAAGGTAATAGTTCTATTTTCGAAGTACACCACATATAACAATATTTTTAGACCTGCGTTAGTGCTCTTTTCAATTGTTTTAACATCAGTGCATTTTAGACCATGAGATATTAGTATTGATTTAACTTCATCGTTGGGTAATTTGTCGAGACCAGAGAGGACGGCTTTATAAGGCTTTGTTTCTCTGTTCTCATAAGAGAAGAACTCACAATTGTCGATTTTAAGACGGTCATAAACAGTATTAAAACAATCAATGCTCTTGACAATTACTTTGATGCCAATAGATATAGTTTTAACGTAGTATGTATTTATATTTAATTCCTTAAACATATCATGTATGTATTTAGCGCTTTTCTTTAGCACTGTAATAGGAGGAATTTTTATATTTGGTGTGGCTGAAGGTACCGAGTCATCAACTGCTTGATCTGTTGATGGATCGTCTACGGTGGTTTCACTGTCCATGATAGTTGTAAGCGGACGATAATAATTAGTATAGCAACTGTCAGCATTAGAAACAGTTGTGTGTTTATTCAATCGCTGCCTCTTATTTGTATTTGAACAGTTTTCTTGTACTTTAGTCTGTACCGTTTTTTGTACTTTGCTACGCTGCTTTTTGTTGTTGTTTTGATATTGTTCGGTCAGACTTTCAGGTGATTGCGTTGTACGGTTTCTCTTGTAATTGGCACTTTGTAGTTGCGTGGATGCTTTTGTTGTTGGTTTAGCTGTAGAACTAGCCGATGACGCGTTCGATGCCTGATTGGACACATTGCTATTGTTGCGGTTAAATGTTTCGGTATTTGTAGTTATTGCAGTAACTGCATGCGATGACGCGATCGATGCAGTTGCTGAGTATATTGCTGTAGATGATGATGCAGTATTAGCTGTACTTGTGTAGGTTGTACTTTGAGTTGTGTTTGTTGTTGCTACAGAAGCAGTAGTTGCTGCGATTGTGCAAAAGGGAGTTTGCGGGGATGGGCACTGGGCGCTCCATGGTAGAGAATGTCTGCTATTAGAGCTTAGAGCAGGAGAGCTAGATCTTGCTCTATTCTCAGGCAACTTTGTGCTAAGCAAGGAATCTTTATTTTTGTTGCTGCAATCCATAGAGACAATCGATATATAAGCGTTTCTCTGAGTATTTATTGGTGGCTTTTGACTGTTTTGACGAGCAGAGCTCATCTATCACTTATGTATTTCACTTATTTAAAATAATTTTTTTTTTTTTTTTGTATTAAATAATGTTCTATGCACTAAACACGTCTGCACTGCTTGAGTTGCAAACTATTTATTAAAAAAAAATAGAGCATAGGACGGGTACCAAGATGAGATATGTTGATGTATTAAGTAGAATCTCATGTTATTTGTTGACAGATAGTGTGTTGTGTCAGGTAAAAGAAGCGCAGCTACAAGATGACTGGGTAAAGGCAGTGAAGTGTGCAGTAGAAAATGGGGATATGCAGATCAAGTGTTGTTTAAAGATCCAAATAACCAATTGATGGTGATACCGGTACAAATGGAGAACGAAATAATACAGTTGGCACACAAGCAGAGACATTTTTCAGCAAGAAAGACGCAGGATTTGTTAGAAAGGTCATACTACATCCCAAAGTTAAGCGATAAGGTTACTAGGGTGGTAGGGAATTGCATTAAGTGTATTATTGTAAATGCAAAAGCAGGCAAAAAGGAGGGTCATAGAAAATCTATTGATAAGGGAGATAGACCATTGGTGACCTACCATGTTGATCATGTGGGACAAATGGAACTTACTAATAAACGATACAATTATTTGTTAGTGGTAGTGGATGGGTTTTCTAAGTTTGTTTGGTTGTATCCAACTAGGGGCACAGGTACTGAGATGGTGATAAATTCCTTAGAGAAATCCACTTTGGTAATCCACTAAGAATTGTTTCGGAAAGGGGCACAGCTTTCACTTCGGGTAAGTTTAAGGAGTATTGCCAAGAGCAAAATATTCAACATCTTCTGATAGCAACTGGAGTTCCACAGGGAAATGGACAGTTTGAACGAATGCACAGGGTTGTGGTGCCTATGTTATCCAAATTGAGTATGGAAAACCCAACGGCGTGGTACAAGTATGTGGGTAGGGTGCAACAGATAATAAATAAAACAGAACCAAAAAGTACGAAGATAGCTCCATTTAGAATAGTCACTGGATTGGACATGAGGCTAGCAGGTGAGAGACAGCTTAGGGGAATGTTTCAAGAGTTGTTGATGGAAGAAATAGAGCAAGAACGAGAAGAATTGCGTAGTCGTGCTAAAGAAAATATTGAATTGTTACAATAGGAGAACCAAAGAAATGCGAACGCTAAGAGGATAGGGGAACAACGGTATAAAGTAAATGATGTAGTGGCAATTAAACGTACACAGTATAGAGTAGGTCTGCAATTAAAAGGGAAATATTTGGGGCCATATAAGGTGGTATTAGTTAAGAAACATGCAAGATATGACGTGGAGAAATTAGAAAATACGGAGGGGCCATGGAAAACTACCACAGTGGCTGAACATATGAAATGGTACAATAATACAAGGTACCGCCACTGGGGCCTTTTACTCTCTTGAAATTTACTCACTCTCAATTGTTCAACACTAAATGCATTGTTTCAGCGTTCTATACACTGATATGCGTATGACGTCAAAAATTGAGAACGACACATAACTGTAAACTAATGGCGCCACCTCTATTTCTTACACCATGACGCGCAGTGGTCAGCACTACTGAGAGTGAGAGTGCTAAGTTGATGTTGTATGTAATTTGGTGGTGGGTTTTGTGTATTGAGTAAGAATACAGAAATAGAGAATGAGAGAGTTGAAGTTGTGTGTAGTTTGGTGGTAGTTTTGGGTTTGGTTAGCGCAGATCAAATTAATCGTTGTCGGACGATCAACTAAGCAAGACGTGAGATGATGAGCTCGGAATTTAAATAAAATAAATAAACACAATACATATAAGCAAATGTATTATTAAATATAAAAACAAACAAACAAAACTACATATAAGTAAATGTACTAAATAAATATATAAATAAACTACATATAAGCAAATGTACTAAATAAATATATAAATAAACAAACAAAACTACATATAATCAAATGTACTAAATAAATATATTACTAAAGGATAAAAACAAAAACTACATGTATGCATTTACGTATGCCCTTCTTTGACCTTCAAACATTTTTTTTTTAATTTTAATTGTTTTATTATATACCCCAAATCACCGCACTCGGAATCAATTTAAACCTCAAATATTCTTTCATATACGAGTATTTATATTAACGCGCACTTAAATGCATCGAACCCAACACTCACCTGAAGTGACCAAAGATATGGACTAGCTACAGTAGCTCAGTCCAACAGCCAATCCTCCGTTGATTGCTGCCTGCAGTCCCCTGTACTGCTGATGAATGATGATCAAAATCCTCTCTGAATCATCCAAAGGATGAGAAGTGGGACAAGTCCTCAATGCCCTGTCCCTGCACAGGTGCCAATTGATGAATCCAAACTAGGCGATTCCGGTCGCTTCCCTCGTTGGAACGCTCAAAATAGTTTGCAGCGCTTCCTCCTGGAACGTCCAAAAAATGCAGTCACAAAACAGAGTTGACTGACTCACGGGCCTTTCAGTTTGCAAATAATTTTATTTCTCTTTCCTTTCAATCACAGCCTAATAATTCATTTTGTACATTGCTTATAGTCAAACAGTAGATAACCCAAAAAAGCTAAAGATAACTTAAAGAGGGTACAAGATAAATAATAAAATAACTCCACTTCAGTAAGCAGACAATTCCAAACTATGATACAACTAAAGTTTAAGAGAATTTCATAACAATTAACAATACTAAGAGATAAAGATAAGTAAAGATTAAGAGACTTCAAATATTAGTAAATATATAAAATTCAAGAGAACTATTGACTAAAACAAACCTCTATTATTTAAACAGTTCGGTGCCAACAGAATACATGACCCAAAAAGGCGGAAAGTAGACAGCGCTACTTTAGAGTGACCAGCCTTATAAGTGGATTCATCGAGAGCACAACCAGAATCCAGAGTTCTGACTGCTACAACAAGTGCTCAATTTGGTCATCATCCCTGTTGTTGTTGTCACCGAAACACAGAGTTCATCTTGTGCTCTCCAGTACCCAATTTTTTACTCACTGTGGAAAGGCTATAAGAATGCAAAAGTGAAAAGGATAGAAAATTTGAGATCATAAGTGACAGCAGAACAATTACCGAAAACTTTGTTGCGTGTCGTGTGCAAGAAGAACCGTTTCATGTCTCTTGCCTATTATTTCTTATTATTCATAATTATGCCCGCAAAACTATCGTTTGCGAGCATTAAGCGAATGTTAAAGCAACACTCGCGTTTTTCACCGCAAAAGGCCGTTTGCGATAGTTTAACAAGTTTTTAAAAAGAGGATACATGTCAGAATCTGACTCTCTTTCAGAAATGTAACGAAATGTCACTTTATTTAACATTTGGTTTTATCGAAAAATCTTCTTTGATTCTTTTTTGGTAAAAGATTAAGTGATTTCATACGTGACATTGCATACGTGACATATATTTCAACTATGCTTTCTTTCAGGCAAATGTTCATATATTTTTGTTATTAAGCTTTATTTATTAAATCAAATAACAATTATTGTTGAATTATAACTAATATCAATTAAGCATAGAAAATAGGAACCAATAAGTAGTACAAAATTTTATATATTTTTCTTAACAGAATACCCAGTACGAGCTGCTTTAACTTGATGCCTGCCCGTCACATGAAAAGCTGTGTAGTTTTTGGATCCCCTGGATATTTAAGGAGTTTTTCCATTTTAAAACTAATTGTAGTGAAATTTTCCTAACCTGGTCCGAAGAGATGTACAGAATTTGAACATCTTTAATGCTATTATTTGCACATTCATAAAAAGAGAAAACGTCACATAAAACCAGGTTTCTTGTTTTAGTAAGTTGCCAATCTTTTCTTTCTAAAACTGTTCCTACACCATCAACTGCGCCTTTTCCATGTGAAGTTGCGAAGTAATTCCATTCTATGTACTTGCATCCGAATTCTTCAAGAAAATCGAAGAGGCTCGAAACGATAAATTTGTTTTTTAACTGCGAGCTGCTTCCATTTGACAAAAGAAACACATCCCCAAACCTTCCATATTGACTTTGTATCGTCTGCATATGTTTCACTAAAAAACAGTCAACATCATCTTTGCTGTGGCTTAATTTGTCACTGACGATAGCAAATGATTTTGTTTCTCCCAAAAACCATGCCACGCAGGTAAAAATAGTTACTTGGCGGTAACTAAAATGGGCACTTTAAACCTCATTTTGAGTGTTCAGGCGATAGTTTTCCGCAAAGTCTATTTGCAAATATTTTTTTTTTCTCATCAAAATATTTTTGCTGAGCCCGTTTAATAAAAAAAATGTAGTTTAAAGGACGGAAGCTGTGAGTCGAGCTAATGTATGTTTTAAGTTTTTTCTCCAAATCATTTGGCAATGCTGCCTCGACTTTTTTCACCGCTTTTGCAAATGTATGCCTACACATATAAGGCGCACACGGGCTATTTATTTTATTATCTTTTTTTTTCTCCCGATGGTTTCTCTGCCTTATGCGATCCTTTTCTCTCTTGGCTAAAGGCATATCTTCATTTGCTTTAGCTAATGTTTTCCATTGTGCTCTATTTCTTTGACTTTGTTCTTTGTTTTTTTGGCTGTATACGCTGAATCTTAACGGGTCTTCTTTCAAAGCTTCCCTCCACTTATTCAAGCTTCTTTTCTTATGTTTAGAAGAGCTTGCGTTCATCTATATATATGTATACATACATATTAACAAAAGTCTACATATTTATAATCTCAAAATTTCACATTTACGACTCAAACGTGACTAACTTCAAATAGCTCTTGATTTTATAATAATAATTTTTTGGCACTCGGTGTTTTTTTCTTAATTATATACACAAATCTCTGTTTATAGAAAAATTTGGACACACTTGCTGCTGTTATCAATCACGAAATGAAAACAAATTACGTTTTTCGGACTCAAATGTGACATTAGAAGATGAACTAAAGCAAATTGCAAGTTAACCGTTGATCGAGATCGGAATGATCTCTTTGCATTTTTTTTAGTTAATAGATGTTCTAAGAGACATTTTGTGGAATGACAGTTACAATATATCACCTCTGTTAAAGATGTAAATACTAAAGAGAAAAAGCTTTGAAAAATACCTAACAACGAGAAATCGGAAAGTCAGTTGACTTTAAAGTCGATTTCCTCAACATAGTAAATTAATTCAAGTGAAAATCGTTCAAAATTTCAATATTTTTCTTTAATAATATAATTAAATAATGTTTGTTTAATAACATTTAATTTTTCGTTCGTGGTTGACATTTCTGTGGAAATACATATATGTATTTCTTCATGAAGAATGTTTATATGATATTTACTTTGTTGAAACTCACAAGTTTTTATATATTTTCATATTTTTTTAATAAGAAGTGCATTTATTTTAACTCTACTCTAAGTTCATTATGTTACCGTACAAAAAGCTCATTGCTAGAGAACTCCGTTTCTGTTTGATAAAGTTTTAAAGTTTAAGCTTGAGTTAGACAAACGACGTCAACGTTATTGGCTTTTGGTAAACAAAAAACAGCTATAATAATAACGGAAAGTAGTTACTAAATACAAAATTATTAACGATTAATAATTATGATTACAGTTACATTTATTTTATTATTATAATTATCATTAATTGTTAATAATTAAATATTATTATCATTAATTATCCATATTTGTCATTCACTAAAGACAGCAACACTTGTTTTGACATACACCAAAATAGGTATTTGCCATTCACTACAATATCAAACAGCTCTTTTTGGTTCACAAAACAGTTCAAAAAGTAGTTCTTTTTCCATTTACCAATACTGTATTTTGATAATGTTGAAGTCGAGCAACTTTTCACGGGTTGGCTTTGCAGACGAGTTTATGTAATTGCCTTCATACATTTTTATACATTTTAACTTTTTTGTTTCGTCTCCTTAAAAGCCAGAATAACCGATGTGACAGAAAACAACGTTTGTCTAACTCAAGCTTTAACAGTACAGATGGCTCGAATCTATATGATACTCTATCGAAACGAGAACATTCGAAAACAACAACAATATTCGAACATATGAGAAAAAAAACACAAAAACATGCTTGCTTTCGTTAGTAGCAAGAAATTAATCAAATCGTACACCAACATCACAACGGGGCCGCAGCGACGCGCGCCGAGCTATGCTATTATATTCTGAAAATATAGGAAGTGATGAAGCCTGTAAGAGGAATTTTGTCTTGGTGCGCTTTAGTCAACAAAGGGACGTTCAAAAAGGTGACAAAAAATTGAAATTAGCTTTTCTTTTGTAAGCGTATAGCTTGAGAACGGCTTTTTAGCTGATTTGATCCACAAATACTGGGCAGTGATAAGTTTGATTACTTTTCTATTTTCTTTTCGACAGATACCTATGACACATCTATGTAGTACGAGTATCAAGCAGAGAAGTACGCGTACCGTAGCGTTTACATTTATTATACACGGCAATTTGGCGAGAGAAATTTTTGTCAATTCCTCTTTGCTGTCGCTGCTAGTTATTACACACAGGAATTGTGTGTGAGAGCAATTTTTGTCGATTCTTCTTTCTGTTTCTGACAAATTTCTTCACATTCTGCGCTATATTTTTCATTTCGCATGCATTCTCACTCTACGCAAGCCGAACGAAATTAACACACAAGGAAATTCGCTAGAAGAAAATGAATTGTGCTGATCAGTGTTGCCAAATCAGCCGTTTCTAGCTTTTTTGAGACATGATTGCGGGAAATAATGTAAAACAGCGGGCAGCGGGTATTCTGGCTTTTTTCAAGAATGTTATCGGCTTTTTCCGATTTTTTTTTATTATGTGATGTTTTTTAATGATTTATCGATATTGAGAACATTTGCAGTGTGTCCATCTCTATCTTGAAAGTGCCATACGTAAGTGTGTTAATCGTGAGACTTTTACAGTTTGAGTGATAATTGCAAACAAAGGAATCATGCCAAAAACGTTTCAAAAAATGCCGTGAGGCTTGACTACAAAACCCGGAGTTTTACGGCTGGGCTTCGGAAAGATGTCACGGATCCCACTCGAGTGTACTGTAGCTATTGCAAATGCGCAATTATTGCAAAGCTCTGTGATCTACGCGCCCATTCTGCGACGTAGAACCATATAAGTTAATTAATTTGCACTTGACATACATATTTAGAGAAACGGGTTGCGCCGGTATGGAAAATGTTGTATGGCCTACGAAATACCATACAGCTACCTAAGCCTAGTTGGCATAACTGAGGCTTTACATTGAAATTGTAAATTTAGATGACATATGCGTGTATTTTTGTGTTTGTATGAATGGTTTCCCAGTGGTCCAAAACATCCGTCAATGAGAGTTACGCGGGTTTTGAGCGGGTAAAACTAACGCTTCCGTATCCGAAAATGATCCGCGTATTAATCATATGTCGCTCAGTTTGAGGCAGCAAAAACTATCATTTGCTGCGATCGGAAACGGGCCGGTAATGGAACCGTTTGTGTCCCGCCAATGAAACCGGTTACGGACCGCCAATGATACCATTTGGGGCCCGTAAATGAAACCGTTGCAGCCCGCAAGTGATATAATTTGCAAGCCGCAAGTAATGTCATTTGATTAAAAATACTATTTACAATGTGCGAAATTCATCTATTTATCCATTATATATTAAAACATATGAAAAGAAATTTAAAAAAAAAAAAAATTAGGAACGTATAATCCTTATACCGCCACTGGATGATCACTTCTTTATATTAAGTAGAAATAATGAAAGAATTGCAAAATATAAAACTTCACTTTTTATTATACTTTCTTGTTTAATCACTCTGTTCAATTTTGCCACTTGAACCAATGTAATTATGTTGCCAAAAAGATTTGTTGTTCACTAAATTCCTAATTTTGATAATTAAAATGAAAAAGAATAAACTCATCAAATAAATGCACCACTCACTTCACTTTGTCTTCTTTTCTACTTACTTTGCTTTATTTCACCAACAAATAATTTTTTTTTTCACTTTGTTTCTGCGCACGCGCCTGCTGCACTAAATGCATACACAATAAAGAATAGCGCGAACGACAGCAAAACAAATACCGAAAATTTTGTGTTTGTGACGTTTGTCAGTTAAACCTCTTTAACTTATTATTGCTATTTATCTAATTATTCGATTCATGTCCGAAATATTCCAGCGAACGTGAATGTTTCTGAGCATGAAACGTATATTGTTGATGCGTTGGTTTTTGTTGTTGTGTTGTCGTCTCTTTTGCCTATTTTTTTCTTATACATACGTTTTGTACGGATGAAACGATCATTTCTGAGCCCGTTTCAGATAGTTTCGGCGAAGGTCCGTTCGACATACGATGTTTGGCACACTGGGTTACTCTTATTTTTGTCTGTGTTTGTGTGTGTGTGTGTGCATTATACCTATTTTTATGTGCGCTTGAAGAGTATAAAAATGTTTGTTGTCTCGTTTTTTCATACAAAAGTACTGTCATTTCGATTGGTATCTCAGAATGTTGTTTCATAAGAGTTGCCAAGTGGTAGAACTTTTTTGCTTTATTTTATCTTTTTTAATATTTTGTGATTAATATACTGAAAAATCTTTGTAGAACGTTATTAAAAATCAAGATAAGTATTTTACACTTATATATTATTTTACTCAATGTGACTTCAAAAAATAAGGAAAACAAACCACAATCGATTTAATCAAACTGATGTCTACTGATGTAAACACAGAGCCTATGAAATTAAATAGACTGGACAATTCGAGTTCGAAAAAATGCGGGTTCGAGGCGACGAGAAAAATTCCACTCTCGAACCTGATCGAACCTGCAGAAAAACTAAAAAAAACATGACCATTTTTGATGGAGATGAACTTTTCATAAGAAAATGTAGCGTGAGTGGAAATCATTGTAGCGTGAGTCGAGATAAAAGAAGTAAACGCAATGGCAGCATATTAATGGAAAACATTAACAAACATTTTGGAGAGAATAAAAACAAGATATGGAAAACCAAATGAAATATGTTTAATAAAAAAAATCATTTGCATGTACTATTTAATATATAAAGAATGTTTCCATTTTGATAAAATTAATTTTTTTTAAATTAAAATACATCCTCATAGGCCTTGTTTGCTTGACAGATTTACGGCAAGTTGAAAAATATTGTACATTATAGTTGATGCATTACTTGCCAACATACCTTGTAATATTTAAAAGTTATTGGTTTTATTATGAATTATTTTGAAAACGAATATTGTATCAAATGAATATTATCAGAATTGCAATTGTATTTCATTGCACATGATATATTTATAATTTATAAAGTAATGTAATGAAAATTATTTCAAATAAAAGCAATTTCAACGAATTTGTACTTTCATGCATTTTGAGTTAATATTCAAATATTTGGAAGAAGCGCGTTTCCAAGTTATCTTCTTCTTCATAATGTGCAGAGAGCAAGTGAATTCGTGCTCAAAAAGTTAACACTCCACTCAAAAAGTTATCGAAGTTAAGATTCCGCTCAAAAAAATAATCGAAATTAAGGTTCCACTCGAACGTCTCATGATAAGTTAATACAAAACAAAAACAAATGTTCATTGGCTGCAACTTTTACATGCTGTTGATATTCAATTTTATTATGTGGTCATGTTACTTCTGATGGCAGCTGCTCTTGTTCCTCCACCCGTTCCTTTTCAATCAGTCGCTTCTGTTCCCCCTCCCGCTCTTCGGGACATAACGTATTAAGAATAGTATGGTTTGAGTTCATTGAGTCGCATTACACCATAATGTATTCTTTGGAATAAAAGAAATGATACTTGTACAAGTAAAGAGTGAAAAATGAGGAAAATGGAATTATTATTGAAATAATCATCTTCACGATCATCATTTGCAATATAAACAACTTGTTCTAAGGAAGACAATTGGTTTATTGCCACATTTTAATATGAATATCACCATCTGACTGACAGAGCAAAATATCATTTAAATGGGAAACTTCTTTGATAAATTCATTGATGGTTTTGCTTCTCTCCAAGGCATACAATTGTTTCTTTACAAGAATAAGCCTGTACTCTACTTTGAAAGTACGTATTATTAATTGGACAAGAGGTTGTAAGGTGGCAGTAGGTTTGCTGATGGCAAATGAATATGGAGATTGTAGGAATTCACTATTGGGATGTGGGAAGCTGTTTTATTAAGAAATAGCAATATGTAACGGGTCTTGTTCTCTTTTGTTAGAAAAAGAAGTCGGTGGTGCATTTAGGTTTTTGAAACAACGTAGGGATTTTGAATATACAATATCAATGTTTTTTTTTTTTGTATGTGCTTATGGCGTTCATTATGTAAAGCAGCGTTAATCGTACTTTTTGCCTCTTTTAATATTTTGATTGCTCCCGCACAGAAACAACGTTGGATTTGGGTTTGCTTTATAGGAAAGATGGAACATATAGATACTTTAGTAATAATCCACAATGTGAAATGCAATTGTGTACATGGAAATGTTTGCTGAGGTGAAGTCGTCGTAATGCTTCTCAAACTGTGTATTTCCTTATTGAGTAGGCATAGCAACATACATACAATACAGCATTAGAACAGAAGAGAGTGACAGACAAACTTCTCTATTCCCCCATTCTACTGCGCTCACAACATCAAAGGCTTACAACTAAACGTTAACTTATGTATGTCTGTTTTGACTATTTCATTCTTGTATTCTTTTAATCTTCACAAAGATCTTTGTTGTCTCTATCGCTGTCATGGATAATGTTGTTGTTCTCATTTGTTTGTTCAGAGAACATTAAGAAGTGATATATATAAAAGTATATGCATTTATATATAATAACAATATATATAATAACAACAAAATACATATAATACAGCATTAGACCAGAAGAAAGAGGCACACAAACACACAAACCTCTCTATTCTCTTATCCTACTGCGCGCACACTCGCACACATCAACAGCTGTGTATTGTTATTGTTGTTAAAAAGTGGTTATTTTTAATACATTTTTTACGCCTAAGGCTCTGGACCTATTTTGATAATTTATTTACAGTTAGCATCTAGTAAAAATTACCTTTCAATTGGTATTTTTTTTTTGTCAAAATAAGTTCAGTGGTTTAAGCAGGAAAGGGTCCACAAATTCAATGTTTGCAGTTTAATTATATAGATAGATACATATATTTTCATAGTCCTTGATTAGAGACAGAGAGTACCATATTCATATTTTTACTTACATTGAACGTCCGATAAAGTGTACATCCCGTGTAAGAGTGCATATTAGTATTAGTAGTGGTGCCGAATTGTTTGTCATCGCAAAAGCTGGAATGACTGGAAATTGAGTTTTTTGGAATTTGAACGGTAAAAAGTTCCCGAATAAGTCAAATGAATACGGGGAATTAAAATTCGAATATTACACGCTACACCTGTTAACACCTCGCATTCTATTGCGTTTCGATGCATTCGCTTTACGCGCATGCGCTTTCCGTTAACTAATGCTTTTTCTGTATTTAAATTCAGTATTAATAATACAATGCAGTTTTCTTTTAAAATCAATTTATGGGGAGGCAGACCACTAACTGATACAGTATTCAAAAACTCTATAGGAAAATTATTATGTTCACGTGCATCATCACTGACAATTTTATCAAAGCTGTAGTAAGCCTGATCCTGTCCAGGCATTCGTTTTAAGGCTTCTAAATTTATAAACGAACAATCATCAATTTTTGGAACCAGAATAGCTGATGTCAAAATGTCAGTAGATAAAATAGTTTCCGGAATATTTCGAAATATATCATTGATGATATTTACAGATTTACAAATTAAATTATTCGGTATTTCAACGATATCCGAACCGAACTGAGGAAAAGCTTCAATTTCACCGTTACCAAGTGTTATAAGAAACTGAACAAATTGAATTTCATGAGGAAGTGTTAAAGTGACATGACGCAGAATTGAGGAATCTTCCTTGACTACTGTTAGGACTGATATTTGAAACTGAATTTTCCAATAATGGAATTGGTAATTTGAACACATTGTGTAAAGTACTCCCACCGATCAAGAGAGTAAAAGCGATACCACTGAAAGCTGAGGGTATACAACGAAGATTTAATGAATTTAATTTACGAATGATTGCTGTTTGAACATAAGTTTTCCGAAAAACTGCGTGAGCCGTTAAACAAAATACATTGCTACCAGTATCATGATTCAAAACTTCTCGTAAAACACTATCTATAATATTACGTTGCTCATCATTAGCGCTATTGAACACTTCAAAAATATTATCTTCCTCAACGCGGTTAGTACTATCACTAAAAACAGAATCAACAGTGAAATAAACAGGGATTGGAAGACCATGCTCTTGACATGAAGTATTATGAGTCTGAAGAATATCATCGATTATTAGAATAGTTTGATTATTAGAAATATCATGACTGTAGTCTGTAGGAAAAACTTCACTCATATCATCTTTCATTTTATTCCATAAAAGTAACACATTCGCTGGAACATTGAAAACACAAATAGTCCCAAATAAGTCTCGCAATTGTCTTGGAGAATTAGTTTGTTTTACTTCATTTAATCATTCACGCCATACGTAATCCGTCGATGAAATCCCCCACGCGTGATATGCTTCCACAAAAGTAAAATACACAACCCCATTAGAGAATCGTAAATCCTCAAAAGACTTGACACCACGAACGTGTAATAGAAGTAACCGTAAATAAAATAACTCGATATATTTAGGAAATACAACATTCATTCGAGAAATAACTTTTTCTGCCCACCGTTGTCTAACTGTCCACTTTTTTGCTCAACCATCCCACACGAAATGTTCTGGAATTCCAATATACAGAAATTCATTTGCAGAAGCAACGTTTGTATTCGATTCAAAGAATGCTAATAATTTGGTTCTTGGAGGATTAGCTACGGCCTGTTCCACATTTCCTTCTCTAAAGTAAGTATTTTGCCTTTCAGGCAGGTGGCAATCAAGCCGAACAATTGTATGAGACTGATAATGCATTGGGAATTCAAATATTCTCCAAGCAGCCTCAGTGGAACCAAAAAATCTATCATTTAAGAAATTTCAGATCTCATCTATCACGATTTCATTCGCCCCAACATTCTCAACACCAAATTCTAAGTCGCACAATCATACCCTTTATAAACATACTTGTAAATGTATTTGACACTCTTAACAGTCGTGCAAACTTCAACATTCAAATGACAATTGAACTTAGCTAAAAGATACGGATTGTATGGGACCAAAAATCTATTATCAACACTTTTCCCACGAACATCAACAGAAACACCATAATCACGACTTCTATATACTGGGTAACCATTTACACTATCATGAGTACGTTCTGAAAAATTCATACATAATAGACACATTACATCCATTATTTCCTCTAGCATTCAGTCTATGACGTACAGCAGTTTCAACATCGTAAAAAAAGCTGTGCATATGCCGGATCACTACCAAAACCCGGAGTAAGTGAAGCAGATCGCTGGTAAAATACGTCATGAATCTTAAAATGATAAATTCCATTCAAAACTCTGTCATCCAATATAAATTCAAAACTAATCATTGCAAATGAAGCATTATAAGATCGAATATTATCATGGTAATTCTTGTAGCGTTGTTTAATGACATTGACATTTGAGTTCAAACCTTGAACTAAATTCATAAAAAGAAAATTCTGAATGAGGGGTGGTATTGCAACTTTTCCCTTATGACAACACAAGGAAAAGCGTTAGTGTTACGTAATTTCAGATTGAAAATGTTTTGCTGAACAGAAATCACAACATAATATTAAAGACCCACAACTAAAAGACTCAAAATTACGGGGAATTAAATGCGATGCAATTTTATACGTTCCATTCAATTAATCAATATTTTGATCGTTTAGAGTTATTGCGATATAATTTCTAACTGATCTCATGTTATTTCTGTGGCGTCTACGCTGATTTATACCAGTTAGACACAAGACACTTTGTAACTGTTAAGAATACCGATTATGCTGTTCTATTGCTGTACGCTCATGGGTAGCGTAAAGCCATGGTGTAAGAAATAGAGATGGCGCCATTAGTTTACAGTTATGTGTCGTTCTCAATTTTTGACGTCATTCGCATATCAGTGTATAGAACGCTGAAATAATGCATTTAGTGTTGAACATGATTTGAAAATGCAATGAAAATTGAAGAATTTGAAGAATATCAGTGTATAGAACGCTGAAATAATCCATTTAGTGTTGAACATAATTTCAAAATGCAATGAAAATTGAAGAATTTGAAGAATTTTCATAGCACTGCTTCTTCAACTATCAATTCATTTTCAATTTATGTTCAACTCTAAATGCATTATTTCAGGGTTCTATACACTGATATGCGAATGACGTCAACAATTGAGAGTGACTAAATTTCAAGAGTGTAAAAGGCCCTAGTGGCGGTACCTTGTATAATTGTACCATGGTGTAAAGCCATGTGATTGCTGTTGTGCAGTTCTCACAAAGATCTTTGTTGTCTCTATCGCTACCATGGATAATGTTTTTGTTCTCATTTGTTTGTTCAGAGTATGCAAATTCTTCTGTGTATCACTTTATTAGAATACTTAAAAGTGATATACGTATAAGTATATGCGTTTATATACGATATATTAACAACAAAATACATACAATACAGCATTAGAACAGAAGAGAGTGACAGACAAACTTCTCTATTCCCCCATTCTACTGCGCTCACAACATCAAAGGCTTACAACTAAACGTTAACTTATGTATGTCTGTTTTGACTATTTCATTCTTGTATTCTTTTAATCTTCACAAAGATCTTTGTTGTCTCTACCGCTGTCATGGATAATGTTGTTGTTCTCATTTGTTTGTTCAGAGAACATTAAAAAGTGATATATATAAAAGTATATGCATTTATATATAATAACAATATATATAATAACAACAAAATACATATAAAACAGCATTAGACCAGAAGAAAGAGGCACACAAACACACAAACCTCTCTATTCTCTTATCCTACTGCGCGCACACTCGCACACATCAACAGCTGTGTATTGTTATTGTTGTTAAAAAGTGGTTATTTTTAATACATTTTTTACGCCTAAGGCTCTGGACCTATTTTGATAATTTATTTACAGTTAGCATCTAGTAAAAATTACCTTTCAATTGGTATTTTTTTTTTGTCAAAATAAGTTCAGTGGTTTAAGCAGGAAAGGGTCCACAAATTCAATGTTTGCAGTTTAATTATATAGATAGATGCATATATTTTCATAGTCCTTGATTAGAGACGGAGAGTACCATATTCATATTTTTACTTACATTGAACGTCCGATAAAGTGTACATCCCGTGTAAGAGTGCATATTAGTATTAGTAGTGGTGCCGAATTGTTTGTCATCGCAAAAGCTGGAATGACTGGAAATTGAGTTCTTTGGAATTTGAACGGTAAAAAGTTCCCGAATAAGTCAAATGAATACGGGGAATTAAAATTCGAATATTACACGCTACACCTGTTAACACCTCGCATTCTATTGCGTTTCGATGCATTCGCTTTACGCGCATGCGCGTTCCGTTAACTAATGCTTTTTCTGTATTTAAATTCAGTATTAATAATACAATGCAGTTTTCTTTTAAAATCAATTTATGGGGAGGCAGACCACTAACTGATACAGTATTCAAAAACTCTATAGGAAAATTATTATGTTCACGTGCATCATCACTGACAATTTTATCAAAGCTGTAGTAAGCCTGATCCTGTCCAGGCATTCGTTCTAAGGCTTCTAAATTTATAAACGAACAATCATCAATTTTTGGAACCAGAATAACTGATTTCAAAATGTCAGTAGATAAAATAGTTTCCGGAATATTTCGAAATATATCATTGATGATATTTACAGATTTACAAATTAAATTATTCGGTATTTCAACGATATCCGAACCGAACTGAGGAAAAGCTTCAATTTCACCGTTACCAAGTGTTATAAGAAACTGAACAAATTGAATTTCATGAGGAAGTGTTAAAGTGACATGACGCAGAATTGAGGAATCTTCCTTGACTACTGTTAGGACTGATATTTGAAACTGAATTTTCCAATAATGGAATTGGTAATTTGAACACATTGTGTAAAGTACTCCCACCGATCAAGAGAGTAGAAGCGATACCACTGAAAGCTGTGGGTATACAACGAAGATTTAATGAATTTAATTTACGAATGATTGCTGTTTGAACATAAGTTTTCCGAAAAACTGCGTGAGCCGTTAAACAAAATACATTGCTACCAGTATCATGATTCAAAACTTCTCGTAAAACACTATCTATAATATTACGTTGCTCATCATTAGCGCTATTGAACACTTCAAAAATATTATCTTCCTCAACGCGGTTAGTACTATCACTAAAAACAGAATCAACAGTGAAATAAACAGGGATTGGAAGACCATGCTCTTGACATGAAGTATTATGAGTCTGAAGAATATCATCGATTATTAGAATAGTTTGATTATTAGAAATATCATGACTGTAGTCTGTAGGAAAAACTTCACTCATATCATCTTTCATTTTATTCCATAAAAGTAACACATTCGCTGGAACATTGAAAACACAAATAGTCCCAAATAAGTCTCGCAATTGTCTTGGAGAATTAGTTTGTTTTACTTCATTTAATCATTCACGCCATACGTAATCCGTCGATGAAATCCCCCACGCGTGATATGCTTCCACAAAAGTAAAATACACAACCCCATTAGAGAATCGTAAATCCTCAAAAGACTTGACACCACGAACGTGTAATAGAAGTAACCGTAAATAAAATAACTCGATATATTTAGGAAATACAACATTCATTCGAGAAATAACTTTTTCTGCCCACCGTTGTCTAACTGTCCACTTTTTTGCTCAACCATCCCACACGAAATGTTCTGGAATTCCAATATACAGAAATTCATTTGCAGAAGCAACGTTTGTATTCGATTCAAAGAATGCTAATAATTTGGTTCTTGGAGGATTAGCTACGGCCTGTTCCACATTTCCTTCTCTAAAGTAAGTATTTTGCCTTTCAGGCAGGTGGCAATCAAGCCGAACAATTGTATGAGACTGATAATGCATTGGGAATTCAAATATTCTCCAAGCAGCCTCAGTGGAACCAAAAAATCTACCATTTAAGAAATTTCAGATCTCATCTATCACGATTTCATTCGCCCCAACATTCTCAACACCAAATTCTAAGTCGCACAATCATACCCTTTATAAACATACTTGTAAATGTATTTGACACTCTTAACAGTCGTGCAAACTTCAACATTCAAATGACAATTGAACTTAGCTAAAAGATACGGATTGTATGGGACCAAAAATCTATTATCAACACTTTTCCCACGAACATCAACAGAAACACCATAATCACGACTTCTATATACTGGGTAACCATTTACACTATCATGAGTACGTTCTGAAAAATTCATACATAATAGACACATTACATCCATTATTTCCTCTAGCATTCAGTCTATGACGTACAGCAGTTTCAACATCGTAAAAAAAGCTGTGCATATGCCGGATCACTACCAAAACCCGGAGTAAGTGAAGCAGATCGCTGGTAAAATACGTCATGAATCTTAAAATGATAAATTCCATTCAAAACTCTGTCATCCAATATAAATTCAAAACTAATCATTGCAAATGAAGCATTATAAGATCGAATATTATCATGGTAATTCTTGTAGCGTTGTTTAATGACATTGACATTTGAGTTCAAACCTTGAACTAAATTCATAAAAAGAAAATTCTGAATGAGGGGTGGTATTGCAACTTTTCCCTTATGACAACACAAGGAAAAGCGTTAGTGTTACGTAATTTCAGATTGAAAATGTTTTGCTGAACAGAAATCACAACATAATATTAAAGACCCACAACTAAAAGACTCAAAATTACGGGGAATTAAATGCGATGCAATTTTATACGTTCCATTCAATTAATCAATATTTTGATCGTTTAGAGTTATTGCGATATAATTTCTAACTGATCTCATGTTATTTCTGTGGCGTCTACGCTGATTTATACCAGTTAGACACAAGACACTTTGTAACTGTTAAGAATACCGATTATGCTGTTCTATTGCTGTACGCTCATGGGTAGCGTAAAGCCATGGTGTAAGAAATAGAGATGGCGCCATTAGTTTACAGTTATGTGTCGTTCTCAATTTTTGACGTCATTCGCATATCAGTGTATAGAACGCTGAAATAATGCATTTAGTGTTGAACATGATTTGAAAATGCAATGAAAATTGAAGAATTTGAAGAATATCAGTGTATAGAACGCTGAAATAATCCATTTAGTGTTGAACGTAATTTCAAAATGCAATGAAAATTGAAGAATTTGAAGAATTTTCATAGCACTGCTTCTTCAACTATCAATTCATTTTCAATTTATGTTCAACTCTAAATGCATTATTTCAGGGTTCTATACACTGATATGCGAATGACGTCAACAATTGAGAGTGACTAAATTTCAAGAGTGTAAAAGGCCCTAGTGGCGGTACCTTGTATTATTGTACCATGGTGTAAAGCCATGTGATTGCTGTTGTGCAGTTCTCACAAAGATCTTTGTTGTCTCTATCGCTACCATGGATAATGTTTTTGTTCTCATTTGTTTGTTCAGAGTATGCAAATTCTTCTGTGTATCACTTTATTAGAATACTTAAAAGTGATATACGTATAAGTATATGCGTTTATATACGATATATTAACAACAAAATACATACAATACAGCATTAGAACAGAAGAGAGTGACAGACAAACTTCTCTATTCCCCCATTCTACTGCGCTCACAACATCAAAGGCTTACAACTAAACGTTAACTTATGTATGTCTGTTTTGACTATTTCATTCTTGTATTCTTTTAATCTTCACAAAGATCTTTGTTGTCTCTACCGCTGTCATGGATAATGTTGTTGTTCTCATTTGTTTGTTCAGAGAACATTAAAAAGTGATATATATAAAAGTATATGCATTTATATATAATAACAATATATATAATAACAACAAAATACATATAAAACAGCATTAGACCAGAAGAAAGAGGCACACAAACACACAAACCTCTCTATTCTCTTATCCTACTGCGCGCACACTCGCACACATCAACAGCTGTGTATTGTTATTGTTGTTAAAAAGTGGTTATTTTTAATACATTTTTTACGCCTAAGGCTCTGGACCTATTTTGATAATTTATTTACAGTTAGCATCTAGTAAAAATTACCTTTCAATTGGTATTTTTTTTTTTGTCAAAATAAGTTCAGTGGTTTAAGCAGGAAAGGGTCCACAAATTCAATGTTTGCAGTTTAATTATATAGATAGATGCATATATTTTCATAGTCCTTGATTAGAGACGGAGAGTACCATATTCATATTTTTACTTACATTGAACGTCCGATAAAGTGTACATCCCGTGTAAGAGTGCATATTAGTATTAGTAGTGGTGCCGAATTGTGTGAATTGTAAAAGCGGTCTATCGATAGTTTTCCAGCACTACTAGGCATACGATGATAGTATATACTAACACTGCTCAATTTTACACGTTTTGCCCATCAGAAAATAAGTGATGTCTGGCGGCTAAGGTTTCTTGGTCTATTAACATTATTTAAACCAAATTTTTTGAAAGTGAAAATAAATTCTTGACAAACTGTATTTCATATTGCATTGTATAGTTTTTTCACAGTGAGCATTTTATGCAGCATTCTTTGAATGTGTTCATATTGCATTTTGTATTTTCTGAACAGCTGTTTTTTGTTTTGATTATACACACTCGTGGAACTTTTGCTAAATTAAAGCTAAAAATTTGTGAAAAATACGTAATTTATAGTGTATTTAGACAGAGCAAATTACAACAACCATAGGGAAAGTGAACGAAATTTTTATTTCTCACAATTGCCACAACGTTCCATTTGTGCATTTGTGTGTATAATCAGAACAAAACCAAAACAAAACACTGCTGCTCAGAACTTGCAACTCGGAACGCGGTGACAGTGAACGGATAACCAGAACACACTATTAGAACATTTTGCAATGTATGCAGAATAGTTTTTGCAGCTCCTTTTTTCATACCTGATACGTATTTTATTATAATATTTAAAAAAATGGTGGCGCGCACAAAAAAAAAAGAGAAAGAAAATTGAATGTGACCTTAAAAATTCGGGACAGGTTGTACGCTACACTACCGTAATTGTCTTTGCGTGAAAACGTTTTTCATGAACCATTATTATTAAAGGAAATTCAAAACTCCAGATTTTTTCGATATTAGTCCGTATATGTACATTCAATATATGTTAAGTCAACTAATACAGTAATTTGAAAATTGTAGAAATAAGTAGTAGTTCAATTGTCGGATATCGATTCCGTTCATAACATGTGTTTACATGAAACCGATTAAGAAAAGGAAATGTCAATTGGCTGTCAGGTGTAATTTAATTTTTTAAATTTATTAATTTGTATGTCAATTGCTTTTACTAAAATATTAAGTATTTATTAAAATAAAACACACTTATTTAAGTTAAAATAAAAGAAAAATTAACTGTCCTTACGAAATTTGTAAACGACGCGATCAATGAAAATGCCCATACACTCACATACGCCTGAACTTATGTCTGCTTTGATTATTTCATTCTTCTCTTTTCCAAAAACACCCACCCCACCCTTGCAATTCTTCAAAGGCGTGTGATGCTTGAGCATACACATACGCACATATATACCTTAACTTATGTCTGCTTTGACTATTTCATTCTTCCTCTTCTTCCCCTTGCACGTCATACATTTTATGACACTGTTCGTATCCAATTTTTCAATTTTTTCTAATTAAAAATAAAACAAAAAGTCAAAATTTCTCACTTTCCCGCAGAATTTTCAGCCAAATAGGACAATCCGTTCTCAAGCAATACGCTTACAAAAGAAAAGTGAATTTTCCATTCTAGTCACCTCTTTGAATACCCCTCCCCATTTGTTGACATAAGCGCACCATGACACCTATTACACGTTGCAGCACAAACCATAACTTCAGAATATACAAATTACTTGGCGCTATGACTTCTGAGTCACGAGATATATTAAAAACAAAGGCGATAATTTTCGAAAAATTCTAAAAGAGTGGCATATTGTGGCATGTATACCAATTTTAAAACCGTTTTCACGTTAAAAAAGGCAACAATTACCCATCCCTGGGCAGATTCATCCATCTCACAAACAGCATTTTAGTAGCATTCTTATCGAATGCTGTTTTTTCTGCTACAACAACAACTACAAAATTACATCACTTTCCCTGTTGTTGTTGTTGACAAGAAGTAGCAATCAATACAGCAGTCGAGAATTGTAACATTAAATGTTCAGTGTGAAAAGACTGTAAAAGCTGATTGTACTATTTACTCATGATACAAGAAAACAAGGTAGCGCCAATTTTTAACAGTTATGTGTCGCTCTCTTTGGTGACGTAATAAGATATTTAGTGTAGAAAACGAGTAAACGCATCAATTGTGAAGATATGGGTTCATTCCAAAAAATTTAATTACCATAGAGGGGTTAGGTGAATGCTCGGTGTGGAAAGACTGTTAGGAAGCAATTTACGTCAATAACATGTGATTGAAGACGAACCAAAAAGAGCTGTTTGATGTTGTAGTGAATTACAAATAATTGTTTTGGTGAATGTCAACAAAGTGTTGCTGTCTCTAGTGAATGACAAATATGGATAATTAATGATAATAATGAATAATACTAATTAATTATTAACAATTAATGATAATTATAATAATAAAATAAATGTAACTGTAATCATAATTATTAATCATTAATAATTTTGTATTTAATAATTACTTTTCGTTATTATTATTCAATTTTCGAAAATAACTGATACACATGCTTAGCTGTTTTTTGTTCACCAAAAGCCAATAACGTTGACGTCGTTTGTGTAACTTGACGTCGCTTGAGTAAGTTGAAGCTGAAGTACCCCTTGTACCGAAACACAGTTTGACGGTGACGTCGTTTGTCTTACCCAAGCTTAAAGCCATAAGTTGGTCAACTTTTTACTTTGACGCTTTCCAGTGTTGAAAATTGGTGGAAAACTGGTTCGTGAACCAAAAAAGAACTGCTTGGTGATGTGGTGAATGATAAAAAACTGATTTGGTGAATAACAATTTTTATTTTGACGATTTTGTGAACACAAACACATGTTTGTTGTTTATACTAATGTTTTCGTTTATTTTAAATTTGCATGCTCCCATATCTAATATTAATAACTGTATAATTTTTTTAACATTTTTTATTTTGTGTTAAGTAGAAGTCATGCATTTAATGAGCATTATTTATTTATTTATTTTGAAGAACTAAGACTATAATAATACAATTATAACCTAGTTTTTTTTTTGAGTTATAGCGACAAAGGCCTGCAGCTTGGAAAGCTGTTTATATAAAAAAATTAATGTAACTAACATTAAATATTGATAATAAACAAAAATTAACAAAGCTATATATACTTATAATTAGTTCCTTAAAGAGATAATAAAAAACAAAACCAATGTGAGTCGGATCACACGGGAGATGTGTAAACCTATAGTACTTGAAGAATTTTTGTAAAATGCGTTCAGTATATTTTTGTCAATTTAAAGTATCTAAACTTTCAGTATTGGATAAATAGAATGAAATATGCGGGTTTTGCTTGTTTTATTATATTTTATTTTATTTAAGTTGTATCTGTAAATGTATTAATTAACAATGATTTTTTTCAGTGTAAAAAATAATAAGAGATGTTATTTTGAATAACCCGCTATTTCGGTAGATGTCACTTTTGAAGCTGTCATTTTTTGACACTTGACAAGTAGAAACTACGCCATTCATAAAAATGGAATGATACACGCTTGAACAAAGCATTGAAATTATTAAAATTCAGTATAAAAATGGTGAAAATTTGACAGAGACGGTTCGTAGAACTAAAACATTTTTGGGTCGTCGTGAAGCACCTTGTCGGACAGCAATACAGAAATTTGTGGAAAAATTCGAGCTGTTGGGACAAGTTAGTGATGTGAAGAATAAAACCCGTGCAAGTCGCTCAAGAACAATTGAGAATATTGATGCTGTAGCCCAAAGTGTTGAGGAAAACCCAGGTTTGTCCATTCCTCATCGTTCTTTGGAATTGGGCATTCCACAAACGTCATTACACCGTATTTTGCATAAAGACTTGGGTCTTAAGGCTTATAAAGTTCAGTTAACACAAGAACTCAAGCCGGCCGATCATCAACAACGTCGTGTCTTTGCTGATTGGGTCTTGAAATGTATAGAAATGATCCGGAATTCCATCAAAAAATCATCTTGACTGATGAAGCCCATTTCCACCTCGGTGGCTACGTGAACAAGCAAAATTCGGAAAACCCAAAAGTTATTGTTGAAAAGCTCTCCATCCTCAACGAGTGACTGTTTGTGCGGTTTATGGTCCGGCGTGGTCGTTCGACCTTACTTTTTCGAAAATGAGGCTGGAGCAACAGTTACGGTGAATGGATTTCGCTAGAGATGATTAATGATTTTTTATGGCCGGAATTGGATGGTACCGATCATTTATCTCAAAAAAATGGCATTTTTCTTTGAATATCAAAATAACACCTCTTATTGGAAAACCCTGCATAAAAAATGTTTCGTTTCTACATATTTATTGTAGTTTTCTTGTACATGCATTGGTATTTGCTCTTCCATAAGCATTGTTTGGGCACCTCTGATATAGACCATTGCAGCATGCATTGTCGATTTTACCAAAAAACAAAAATAAAAAAACCAACTCAAAAACTTTCCGCGACAAGATTTGAAACCGAGCCCTCATTTATGCTGGCCAGCGCCTTTACTCACTGAGCCAACGAGCCTTGCGCCTCTCCGTTGCTTACTTATGTATTTATTGTAGGCATAAAAAAACAGTCGCTTCATTATAATGGAAAAGCACATTGTGGTTTGCTGGCAAATAGACGCCAAATTACATTTTTAATTTTATGCTCTGATACATTTTACATGAAAAACATATAAAAGTAAATTTATATAAAAATAAAATTGCCAATTTTTTTAAAAACAAAAATATAAAAACCAACTCAAAAAATTTCCACCACAAAGATTTGAACCCTGGTCCTCATTTATACCAGCGCCTTTACTCACTGAGCCAACAACCCTTGCAATGGGCCTCTGCTTAATTACACTTTAGATCTAAACGTATATATTTTGATTTAAACTTAATTTTTGCTCCAATACACTCTCATATACCTCACACCGATTTCGTCTTACCATGTTTTACATCTGTATTGTGAAACGAGATTTATATCCCCTGAGCCTAAAGATGTTTACACATCAAGAGAAGCTTCATTCAGAACAAAATTAGTATTTATTTATTGAAAAATGTATGTTAAAATTTTTTTTTTTTTTTTTGATTTCATGACAAACTTATATTACATACTATTCCCAGCTTGAAGAGTATAAAAAAAAGTTTTATAAAATATTTAAGAAACCTTTTTCTGCAAACCTTAATATGATATTATAGTTACATACTTCTAAAATGTTTTTAAAAATTGCGCGCAAGTTAAGTGACCTCAAACCATGTTCAGAAATATGTACGGGGAAATAAACTACCATAAGCATAACCAGCATAAAAGAGGATAAGTAGCAGTTCTCTTAAATTTAATAAGATATATATATGGAAAAACTGTTGATGAAACTGTAAATAATAAGAAAAATTAAGAACGACACTTGCATGTGTCAGAAAAATTATAAAGTTAGTCTTAAGATATAAACCAAATAAACTAGTGAAATCTACTCTGAAGAGTTTTTGATTGAATTAAAATATGAAGTGAATAGGGAAACCAAATAATTTTGAATTCATTTATCTTACATTTATTTGTTATATCTATTTGATGCCTTTTAGTATTAAGTATGTACATGAAATTAATTTGTTATATCTAATTTAAGCTGTTGAAACGTTCGATGCGCGCACAGTAGCTGCTGAATCGCTTATTGAATTCCTTGTGCCGTTGTGAAGTAAGATCACAACAATTTGAGCGAAATGGTGTAACCACCATGTAGTTCTTAGATTGTAAGCACTATCTGCTGCTATCCATTTAGAACTGAAAAATTGAGAAGACCACTTGGAAAGCGCTGATCTTGACTATGCAACTGTCGTGAACACTTCCTGGGTATCCCATTACCAAATGCCTCATGTTTTTTTTATGGTCACATATAACTTGCACTTTTACACTGTAAATGCGCTTTCTGGAGAGGTATGTTTTGGGATCCTGCTTGGCTTTTTGCGCCAGTTTTATTTCTGTGCATCTAAGTACCCCATGCGATGCGGTAGCTCATGCAAAGTGTCCATGAATAGGTTCTGATGTTTAGATGCATCATGTCAATAAAAAATATTATTCTCTCACATTTAGAAAAGCTGTGAAGATTCACTTATTTATTTTATTTACGGTTCCGCTACATGCAATCCCGAAAAAAGCTTCAGTTTTAGTCAGGTGGGTACTTCCCCACTTGATCCTAACCGATATAGGACAATTTTGAGCTGCACCATTATAGGAAACCGCAAACTGGACCTCGGGCCGCAAAAAACGGCATTATCTGACTTGATGTCGGCATTTAAAATTTCATTATTAGCATCACAGAAGTCATTTGTTACTTCGAATCCATCATGATTGTCTTGCCCGCTTAGTATGTTATGCAAAATGCAGCAAACATATATCCAATTGCAGAGATCCCTTCCGCCTCCGTCATCCTTTATATTCATTCTCATATCTATTAAGCTGTTGAAGCGTTCGATGCGCGCACAGTAGCTGCTGAATCGCTTATTGAATTCCTTGTGCAGTTGTAAAGTGAGATCACAAGAATTTCAGCGAAATGGTGTAACCACCATGTAGTTGTTAGTTTGTAAGCCAATCTGCTGCTATCGATTTAGAACTGAAAAATTGAGAAGACCACTTGGAAAGCGCTGATTTTGACAATGCAATTGTCGTGAACACTACCTGGGTATTCCATTACCAAATCCCTCATTTTTTTTTTATGGTCACATACAGCTTGCACTTTTACACTGTAAATGTACTTTCTGGAGAAGTATGCTTCGGGATCCTGTTTGGCTTTTTGTGCCAGTTTTATTTCTGTGCATCTAAGTACCCTATGCAATGCGGTAGCTCATTGAAAGTATCCATGAATAGCTTCTGATGTTAAGATGCATTATATCAATAAAAAATATTATTCTCTCACATTTAGAAAGCTGTGAAGATTCACTTAGTTATTTTATTTACGGTTCCGCTACATGCAATCCGGAAAAAAGCTTCAGTTTTAGTCAGGGTGGGTACTTCCCCACTTGATCCTAACCGATATATGACAATTTTGAGCTGCACCATTATAGGAAACCGCAAACTGGACCTCGGGCCGCAAAAAACGGCATCATCTTTACTGATGTCGTAAATGGTCAGAAAGTTGCCTTTACTGACGCGCCTCATTTGCCGGAATCTCATATCGTCGAAGTTTTCTAAAATGTCTGTAAAGAAATGCCGCAGTTTCGGTACTGAGTGTGGTGTATGTGGAGCACCACACCAGCAAACTGTAGCAACCGCTATTATCTTCAATGCATCCTCTTCGAATTCGTATTGTGATTTTCTTATTTCTTCTGTAACATGATAAATGAAATAAATGGATATATAAGTATTGTAATAATAAATTTTACAAACCATCATAATTGGCAAAAATGTTTAATAATAATAAATTATTTATTGCAAATTTTGATGTAAATTAAATAAATTTTACTTTTTGTCTTGTTGTCGGCATTTTAAATTTAATTAATAGCATCACAGAAGTCAGTTGCTACTTCGAAACCATCATGATTGTGTTGCCCGCTTAGAATATTATGCAAAATGCAGCAAACATATATCCAACTGTAGAGATCCCTTCCTCTTTTGTCATAATTTATATTCATTCTCATTTCTTTAAAGCTATTGAAGCGTTCGATGCGCGCACGGTAGCCGCTGAATCGCTTATTGAATTCCTTGTGCCGTTGTGAAGTGAGATCACAAGAATTTGAGCGAAATGGTGTAACAACCATGTAGTTGTTAGTTTGTAAGCACTATCTGCTGTTATCCATTTAGAACTGAAAAATTGCAACTATCGTCAACACTACATGGGTATCCCATAATCAAATGCCGTATGTTTTTTTATGGTCACATATACCTTGCACTTTTACACTGTAAATGCGCTCTCTGGAGAGGTATGTTTCGGGATCCTGCTTGGCTTTTTGTGCCAGTTTTATTTCTGTGCATCTAAGTACCCCATGCAATGCGGTAGCTCATGCATAGTGTCCATGAATAGGTTCTGATGTTTAGATGCATCATGTCAATAAAAAGTATTATTCTCTCACATTAAGAAAAGCTGTAAAGACTCACTTAGTTATTTTATTTACGGTTCCGCTATACGCAATCCCGAAAACAGCTTCAGTTTTAGTCACGGAGGGTAGTTCTCCACTTGATCCTAACCGATAGAGGACAATTTTGTGCTGCACCATTATAGGAAACTGCAAACTGGATCTCGGGCCGCAAAAAACGGCATTATCTGACTTGTTCTCGGCATTTAAAATTTCATTATTTGCATCTCAGATGTAAGCCGTTACTACGAATCCATCATGATTGTCTTTCCCGCTTAGTATATTATGCCAAATGCAGCAAACATATATCCAATTGCAGAGATCCCTTCCACCTCCATCATCCTTTATATTCATTCTCATTTCTTTTAAACTGTTGAAGCGTTCGATGCGCGCACGGTAACAGCTGAATCGCTTATTGAATTCCTTGTGCTGTTGTGAAGTGAGATCGCAAGAATTTGAGCGAAATGGTGTAACCACCATGTAGTTGTTATTTTGTAAGCATTATCTGCAGCTGTCCATTTAGAACTGAAAAATTGAGAAGACCACTTGGAAAGCGCTGATCTTGAAAATGCAACTATCGTGGACACTACCTGGGTATCCCATAACCAAATGCCTTATGATTTTTGTATGGTCACAAACAGCTTGCACTTTTACACTGTAAATGTGCTTTCTGGAGAAGTATGCATCGGGATCCTGCTTGGCTTTTTGTGCCAGTTTAATTTCTGTGCTATCTAAGTACCCCATGCAATGCGGTAGCTCATGGAAAGTGTCCATGACTAGCTTCTGATGATTAGATGCATCATGTCAATAAAAAATATTATTCTCCCACATTTAGAAAAGCTGTGAAGACTCACTTAGTTATTTTATTTACGGTTCCGCTATCTGCAATCCCGAAAAAAGGTTCAGTTTTAGTCACGGTGGGTAGTTCTCCACTTGATCCTAACCGATATAGGACAATTTTGAGCTGCACCATTATAGGAAACCGCAAACTGGACCTTGGGCCGCAAAAAACGGCATCATCTTCACTGATGTCGTAAATGGTCAGAAAGTTGCCTTTACTGAAGCGCCCCATTTGCCAAAATCTCATATTGTCGATGTTTTCTAAAATGTTTCGAATGAAATGCCGATGATTTTCTTATTTCTTCTGTAACATGATAAATGAAATAAATGGATATATAAGTATTGTAATAATAAATTTTACAAACCATCATAATTGGCAAAAATGTTTAATAATAATAAATTATTTATTGCAAATTTTGATGTAAATGTAATAAATTTTTCTTTTTGACTTATTGTCGGCATTTAAAATTTCATTATTTGCATCTCAGAAGTCAGTTGTTCCTTCGAATCCATCATGATTGTCTTTCCCACTTAGTATATTATGCAAAATGCAGCGAACATATATCCAATTACAGAGATCCCTTCCACCTCCGTCATCCTTTATATTCATTCTCATTTCTTTTAAGCTGTTGAAGCGTTCGATGAGCGCACGGTAACAGTTGAATCGCTTATTGAATTCCTTGTGCCGTTGTGAAGTGAGATCGCAAGAATTTGAGCGAAATGGTGTAACCACCATGTAGTTGTTAGTTTGTAAGAATTATCTGCTGCTGACCATTAAGAACTGAAAATTGAGAAGACCACTTGGAAAGCGCTGATCTTGAATATGCAACTATAGTGAACACTACCTGGGTATCCCATTACCAAATGACTTATGGTTTTTTTATGGTCACAAACAGATTGCACTTTTACACTGTAAATGTGCTTTCTGGAGAAGTATGCTTCGGGATCCTGCTTGGCTTTTTGCGCCAGTTTTATTTCTGTGCCATCTAAGTGGCCTATGTAATGCGGTAGCTCATGGAAAGTGTCCATGACTAGCTTCTGATGTTTAGATGCATCATGTCAATAAAAGATATTATTCTCTCACTTTTAGAAAAGTTGTGAAGACTCACTTAGTTATTTTATTTACGGTTCCGCTATCTGCAATCCCGAAAAATGCTTCAGTTTTAGTCAGGGTGGGTACTTCCCCACTTGATCCTAACCGATATAGGACAATTTTGAGCTGCACCATTATAGGAAATCGCAAACTGGACCTCGGGCCGCAAAAAACGGCATCATCTTCACTGATGTCGTAAATGGTCAGAAAGTTGCCTTTACTGAAGCGCCCCATTTGCCGAAATCTCATATTGTCGATGTTTTCTAAAATGTCTGGAATGAAATGCCGCAGTTTCTGTACTGAGTGTGGTGTATGTGGAGCACCATACCAGCAAACTGTAGCAACCGCTATTATCTCCAATGCATCCTCTTCGAATTCGTATTGTGATTTTCTTATTTCTTCTGTAACATGATAAATGAAATAAATGGATATATAAGTATTGTAATAATAAATTTTACAAAACATCATAATTGCCAAAAATGTTAAATAATAATAAATTATTTATTGCAAATTTTGATGTAAATGTAATAAATTTTTCTTTTTGACTTATTGTCGGCATTTAAAATTTCAGAAGTCAGTTGTTCCTTCGAATCCATCATGATTGTCTTTCCCACTTAGTATATTATGCAAAATGCAGCGAACATATATCCAATTACAGAGATCCCTTCCACCTCCGTCATCCTTTATATTCATTCTCATTTCTTTTAAGCTGTTGAAGCGTTCGATGAGCGCACGGTAACAATTGAATCGCTTATTGAATTCCTTGTGCCGTTGTGAAGTGAGATCGCAAGAATTTGAGCGAAATGGTATAACCACCATGTAGTTGTTAGTTTGTAAGAATTATCTGCTGCTGACCATTAAGAACTGAAAATTGAGAAGACCACTTGGAAAGCGCTGATCTTGAATATGCAACTATCGTGAACACTACCTGGGTATCCCATTACCAAATGACTTATGGTTTTTTTATGGTCACAAACAGATTGCACTTTTACACTGTAAATGTGCTTTCTGGAGAAGTATGCTTCGGGATCCCGCTTGGCTTTTTGCGCCAGTTTTATTTCTGTGCCATCTAAGTACCCCATGCAACGCGGTAGCTCATGGAAAGTGTCCATGACTAGCTTCTGATGTTTAGATGCATCATGTCAATAAAAAATAGTATTCTCTCAGATTAAGAAAAGCTGTGAAGACTCACTTAGTTATTTTATTTACGGTTCCGCTATCTGCAATCCCGAAAAAAGCTTCAGTTTTAGTCACGGTGGGTAGTTCTCCACTTGATCCTAACCGATAGAGGACAATTTTGTGCTGCACCATTATAGGAAACTGCAAACTGGACCTCGGGCCGCAAAAAACGGCATTATCTGACTTGTTGTCGGCTTTTAAAATTTCATTATTTGCATCTCAGAAGAAAGTTGTAACTACGAATCCATCATGATTGTCTTTCCCGCTTAGTATATTATGCATTGCAGAGATTCCTTCCACCTCCGTCATCCTTTATATTCATTCTCATTTCTTTTAAGCTGTTGAAGCGTTCGATGCGCGCACGGTAACTGCTGAATCGCTTATTGAATTCCTTGTGCCGTTGTGAAGTGAGATCGCAAGAATTTGAGCGAAATGGTGTAACCACCATGTAGTTGTTAGATTGGAAGCATTATCTGCTACTGTCCATTTAGAACTGAAAAATTGAGAGGACCACTTGGAAAGGGCTGATCTCGAATATGCAAGTATCGTGAACACTACCTGGGTATCCCATTACCAAATGCCTTTTGGTTTTCTTATGGTCACAAACAGATTGCACTTTTACACTGTAAATGTGCTTTCTGGAGAAGTATGTTTCGGGATCCTGCTTGGCTTTTTGCGCCAGTTTTATTTCTGTGCCATCTAAGTACCCCATGCAATGCGGTAGCTCATGGAAAGTGTCCATGACTAGCTTCTGATGTTTAGATGCATCATGTCAATAAAAAATATTATTCTCTCACATTTAGAAAAGCTGTGAAGACTCACTTAGTTATTTTATTTACGGTTCCGCTATATGCAATCCCGAAAAAAGCTTCAATTTTAGTCAGTGTGGGTACTTCCCCACTTGATCCTATTTGATATAGGACAATTTTGAGCTGCACCATTATAGGAAACCGCAAACTGGACCTCGGGCCGCAAAAAACGGCATCATTTTTACTGATGTCGTAAATGGTCAGAAAGTTGCCTTTACTGACGCGCCTCATTTGCCGGAATCTCATATCGTCGAAGTTTTCTAAAATGTCTGTAATGAAATGCCGCAGTTTCTGTACTGAGTGTGGTGTATGTGGAGCACCATACCAGAAACTGAAGCAACCGCTATTATCTTCAATACATCCTCTTCGAATTCGTATTGTGATTTTCTTATTTCTTCTGTAACATGATAAATGAAATAAATGGGTATATAAGTATTGTTATAATAAATTTTACAAACTATCACTATTGCAAAAAAGGTTCGATAATAATAAATTATTTATTGCAAATTTTGATGTAAATGTAATAAATTTTTCCTTTTGACTTGTTGTCGGCATTTTAAATTTAATTAATAGCATCACAGAAGTCAGTTGCTACTTCGAATCCATCATGATTGTCTTGCCCGCTTAGTATATTATGCAAGATGCAGCAAACATATATCCAATTGCAGAGATCCCTTCCACCTCCGTCATCCTTTATATTCATTCTCTTTCTTTTAAGCTGTTGAAGCGTTCGATGAGCGCACGGTAACAGTTGAATCGCTTATTGAATTCCTTGTGCCGTTGTGAAGTGAGATCGCAAGAATTTGAGCGAAATGGTGTAACCACCATGTAGTTGTTAGTTTGTAAGAATTATCTGCTGCTGACCATTAAGAACTGAAAATTGAGAAGACCACTTGGAAAGCGCTGATCTTGAATATGCAACTATCGTGAACACTACCTGGGTATCCCATTACCAAATGACTTATGGTTTTTTTATGGTCACAAACAGATTGCACTTTTACACTGTAAATGTGCTTTCTGGAGAAGTATGCTTCGGGATCCTGCTTGGCTTTTCGCGCCAGTTTTATTTCTGTGCCATCTAAGTATCCCATGCAACGCGGTAGCACATGGAAAGTGTCCATGACTAGCTTCTGATGTTTAGATGCATCATGTCAATAAAAAATAGTATTCTCTCACATTTAGAAAAGCTGTGAAGACTCACTTAGTTATTTTATTTACAATTCCGCTTTATGCAATCCCGAAAAAAGCTTCAGTTTTAGTCAGGGTGGGTACTTCCCCATTTGATCCTAACCGATAGAGGACAATTTTGAGCTGCACTATTATAGGAAACCGCAAACTGGACCTCGGGCCGCAAAAAACGGCATCATTTTTACTGATGTCGTAAATGGTCAGAAAGTTGCCTTTGCTGACGCGCCTCATTTGCCGGAATCTCATATCGTCGAAGTTTTCTAAAATATCTGGAATGAAATGCCGCAGTTTCTGTACTGAGTGTGGTGTATGTGGAGCACCATACCAGCAAACTGTAGCAACCGCTATTATCTTCAATGCATCCTCTTCGAATTCGTATTGTGATTTTCTTATTTCTTCTGTAACATGATAAATGAAATCAATGGATATATAAGTATTGTAATAATAAATTTTACAAACTTTCATTATTGCCAAAAATGTTCAATAATAATAAATTATTTATTTTAAATTTTGATGTAAATGTAATAAATTTTTCTTTTTGACTTGTTGTCGGCATTTGAAATTTAATTAATAGCATCACAGAAGTCAGTTGCTACTTCGAATCCATCATGATTGTCTTGCCCGCTTAGTATATTATGCAAGATGCAGCAAACATATATCCAATTGCAGAGATCCCTTCCACCTCCGTCATCCTTTATATTCATTCTCTTTCTTTTAAGCTGTTGAAGCGTTCGATGAGCGCACGGTAACAGTTGAATCGCTTATTGAATTCCTTGTGCCGTTGTGAAGTGAGATCACAAGAATTTGAGCGAAATGGTGTAACCACCATGTAGTTCTTAGTTTGTAATCACTATCTGCTTGCACTTTTACACTGTAAATGTGCTTTTTGGTGAAGTATGCTTCGGGATCCTGTTTGGCTTTTTGCGCCACTTTAATTTCTGTGCCATCAAATTACCCCATGCAATGCGGTAGCTCATGGAAAGTGTCCATGACTAGCTTCTGATGTTTAGATGCATCATGTCAATAAAAAATATTATTCTCTCACATTTAGGAAAGCTGTAAAGACTCACTTAGTTATTTTATTTACGGTTCCGCTATATGCAATCCCGAAAAAAGCTTCAGTTTTAGTCAGGGTGGGTACTTCCCCACTTGATCCTAGCCGATATAGGACAATTTTGAGCTGCACCATTATAAGAAACCGCAAAATGGACCTTGGGCCGCAAAAAACGGCATCATCTTTTTTGATGTCGTAAATGGTTAGAAAGGTACCTTTACTGAAGCGCCCTATTTGCAGGAATCTCATATCATCGAAGATTTCTAAAATGTCTGTAATGAAATGCCGCAGATTCTGTACTGAGTGTGGTGTATGTGGAGCACCATACCAGCAAACTGTTGGAACCGCTATTATCTTCAATGCATCCTCTTCGATTTCGTATTGTGATTTTCTTATTTCTTCTGTAACATGATAAATGAAATGAAGGGATATATAAGTATTGTAGTAATAAATTTTACATACCATCATAATTGCCAAAAATGTTCAATAATAATAAATTATTTATTGCAAATTTTGATGTCTATGTAATAATTTTCTTTTTGACTTGTTGTCGGCATTTTAAATTTAATGAATAGCATCACAGAAGTCAGTTGCTACTTCGAATCCATCATAATTGTCTTGCCCGCTTAGTATATTATGCAAAAGGCGGCAAACATATATCCAAATACAGAGATCCCTTCCGCCTTTGTCATCATTTATATTCATTCTCATTTCTTTTAAGCTGTTGAAACGTTCGATGCGCGCACGGTAGCTGCTGAATCGCTTATTGAATTACTTGTGCCGTTGTGAAGTGAGATCACAAGAATTTGAGTGAAATAGTGTAACCACCATGTAGTTGTTAATTTGTAAGCACTATCTGCTGTTATCCATTTAGAACTAAAAAATTGCAACTATTGTGAACACTAACTGGGTATCCTATTACCAAATACCGTATTTTATTTATGATCACAAACATATTGCACTTTTACACTGTAAATGTGTTTTCTGTATGTTTCGGGATCCTGCTTGGCTTTTTGCGCCAGTTTAATTTCTGTGCCATCTAAGTACCCCATGCAACGCGGTAGCACATGGAAAGTGTCCATGACTAGCTTCTGATGTTTAGATGCATCATGTCAATAACAAATATTATTCTTTCACCTTTAGAAAAGCTGTGAAGACTCACTTAGTTATTTTATTTACGGTTCCGCTATATGCTATCTCGAATGAAGCTTCAGTTTTAGTCACGGTGGGTACTTCCCCACTTGATCCTAACCGATATTATACAATTTTGAGCTGCACCATTATAGGAAACTGGAAACTGGACCTCGGGCCGCAAAAAACGGCATTATCCGTTGTCGGCATTTAAAATTTCATTATTTGCATCTGAGAAGTCAGTTGTTCCTTCGAATCCATCATGATTGTCTATCCCGCTTAGTATATTATGCGAAATGCAACAAACATATATCCAATTGCAGAGATCCCTTCATCCTCCGTCATCTTTTATATTCATTTCTATTTCTTTTAAGCTGTTGAAGCGTTCGATGCGCGCACGGTAACTGCTGAATCGCTTATTGAATTCCTTGTGCCGTTGTGAAGTGAGATCGCAAGAATTTGAGCGAAATGGTGTAACCACAATGTAGTTGTTAGTTTGTAAGCATTATCTGCTGCTGTCCATTTAGAACTGAAAAATTGAGAAGACCACTTGGGAAGCGCTGGTCTTGAATATGCAACTATTGTGAACACTACCTGGGTATCCCATTACCAAATGCCTTATGGTTTTTTTATGGTCACAAACAGATTGCACTTTTACACTGTAAATGTGTTTTCTGGAGAAGTTTGCTTCGGGATCCTGCTTGGCTTTTTGCACCAGTTTATTTTCTGAGCATCTAAGTATCCCATGCAATGCGGTAGCTCATGGAAAGTGTCCATGAATAGCTTCTGATGTTTAGATGCATCATGTCAATAACAAATATTATTCTCTCACATTTAGAAAAGCTGTGAAGATTCACTTAGTTATTTTATTTACGGTTCCACTATCTGCAATCCCGAAAAAAGCTTCAGTTTTAGTCACGGTTGCTACTTTCCCACTTGATCCGAACTGATATAGGACAATTTTGAGCTGCACCATTATAGGAAACTGCAAATTGGACCTCGGGCCGCAAAAAACGGCATTATCTGACTTCTTCTCGACATTTAAAATTTTATTATTTGCATCTCAGTAGTCAGTTGTTCCTTCGAATCCATCATGATTGTCTTTCCCGCTTAGTATATTATGCGAAATGCAACAATTATATATCCAATTGCAGAGATCCCTTCCACCTCCGTCATCCTTTATATTCAGTCTTATTTCTTTTAAGCTGTTGAAGCGTTCGATGCGTGCACGGTAACTGCTAAATCGCTTATTGAATTCCTTGTGCCGTTGTGAAGTGAGATCGCAAGAATTTGAGCGAAATAGTGTTACCACAATGTGGTTGTTAGTTTCTAAGCATTATCTGCTGCTGTCCATTTAGAACTGAAAAATTGAGAAGACCACTTGGGAAGCGCTGGTCTTGAATATGCAACTATTGTGAACACTACCTGGTTATCCCATTACTAAATGCCTTATGGTTTTTTTATGGTCACAAACAGATTGCACTTTTACACTGTAAATGTGTTTTCTGGAGAAGTATGCTTCGGGATCCTGCTTGGCTTTTTGCGTCAGTTTATTTTCTGAGCATCTAAGTACCCCATGCAATGCGGTAGCTCATGCAAAGTGTCCATGACTAGCTTCTGATGTTTAGATGCATCATGTCAATAAAAAATATTATTCTCTCACATTTAGAAAAGCTGTGAAGATTCACTTAGTTATTTTATTTACGGTTCCGCTATCTGCAATCCCGAAAGCTTCAGTTTTAGTCACGGTTGGTACTTCCCCACTTGATCCGAACTGATATAGGACAATTTTAAGCTGCACCGTTATAGGAAACGGCAAACTGGACCTCGGGCCGCAAAAAACGGCATTATCCGTTGTCGGCATTTAAAATTTCATTATTTGCATCTCAGAAGTCAGTTGTTCCTTCGAATTCATCATGATTGTCTTTCCCGCTTAGTTTATTATGCGAAATGCAACAATCATATTTCCAATTGCAGAGATCCCTTCCACCTCCGTCATCTTTTATATTCATTTCTATTTCTTTTAAGCTGTTGAAGCGTTCGATGCGCGCACGGTAACTGCTGAATCGCTTATTGAATTCCTTGTGCCGTTGTGAAGTGAGATCGCAAGAATTTGAGCGAAATGGTGTAACCACAATGTAGTTGTTAGTTTGTAAGCATTATCTGCTGCTGTCCATTTAGAACTGAAAAATTGAGAAGACCACTTGGGAAGCGCTGGTCTTGAATATGCAACTATTGTGAACACTACCTGGGTATCCCATTACCAAATGCCTTATGGTTTTTTTATGGTCACAAACAGATTGCACTTTTACACTGTAAATGTGTTTTCTGGAGAAGTTTGCTTCGGGATCCTGCTTGGCTTTTTGCACCAGTTTATTTTCTGAGCATCTAAGTATCCCATGCAATGCGGTAGCTCATGGAAAGTGTCCATGAATAGCTTCTGATGTTTAGATGCATCATGTCAATAACAAATATTATTCTCTCACATTTAGAAAAGCTGTGAAGATTCACTTAGTTATTTTATTTACGGTTCCACTATCTGCAATCCCGAAAAAAGCTTCAGTTTTAGTCACGGTTGCTACTTTCCCACTTGATCCGAACTGATATAGGACAATTTTGAGCTGCACCATTATAGGAAACTGCAAATTGGACCTCGGGCCGCAAAAAACGGCATTATCTGACTTCTTCTCGACATTTAAAATTTTATTATTTGCATCTCAGTAGTCAGTTGTTCCTTCGAATCCATCATGATTGTCTTTCCCGCTTAGTATATTATGCGAAATGCAACAATTATATATCCAATTGCAGAGATCCCTTCCACCTCCGTCATCCTTTATATTCAGTCTTATTTCTTTTAAGCTGTTGAAGCGTTCGATGCGTGCACGGTAACTGCTAAATCGCTTATTGAATTCCTTGTGCCGTTGTGAAGTGAGATCGCAAGAATTTGAGCGAAATAGTGTTACCACAATGTGGTTGTTAGTTTCTAAGCATTATCTGCTGCTGTCCATTTAGAACTGAAAAATTGAGAAGACCACTTGGGAAGCGCTGGTCTTGAATATGCAACTATTGTGAACACTACCTGGTTATCCCATTACTAAATGCCTTATGGTTTTTTTATGGTCACAAACAGATTGCACTTTTACACTGTAAATGTGTTTTCTGGAGAAGTATGCTTCGGGATCCTGCTTGGCTTTTTGCGTCAGTTTATTTTCTGAGCATCTAAGTACCCCATGCAATGCGGTAGCTCATGCAAAGTGTCCATGACTAGCTTCTGATGTTTAGATGCATCATGTCAATAAAAAATATTATTCTCTCACATTTAGAAAAGCTGTGAAGATTCACTTAGTTATTTTATTTACGGTTCCGCTATCTGCAATCCCGAAAGCTTCAGTTTTAGTCACGGTTGGTACTTCCCCACTTGATCCGAACTGATATAGGACAATTTTAAGCTGCACCGTTATAGGAAACGGCAAACTGGACCTCGGGCCGCAAAAAACGGCATTATCCGTTGTCGGCATTTAAAATTTCATTATTTGCATCTCAGAAGTCAGTTGTTCCTTCGAATTCATCATGATTGTCTTTCCCGCTTAGTTTATTATGCGAAATGCAACAATCATATTTCCAATTGCAGAGATCCCTTCCACCTCCGTCATCCTTTATATTCATTTTTATTTCTTTTAAGCTGTTGAAGCGTTCGATGCGCGCACGGTAACTGCTGAATCGCTTATTGAATTCCTTGTGCCGTTCTGAAGTGAGATCGCAAGAATTTGAGCGAAATGGTGTAACCACCATGTAGTTGTAAGTTTGTAAGCACTATCTGCTGCTATCCATTTAGAACTGAAAAATTGAGAAGACCACTTAGAAAGGGCTGATCTTGAATATGCAACTATTGTGAACACTACCTGGTTATCCCATTACTAAATGCCTTATGGTTTTTTATGGTCACAAACAGATTGCACTTTTACACTGTAAATGTGTTTTCTGGAGAAGTTTGCTTTGGGATCCTGCTTGGCTTTTTGCGCCAGTTTTATTTCTGTGCATCTAAGTACCCCATGCAATGCGGTAGCTCATGGAAAGTGTCCATGACTAGCTTCTGATGTTTAGATGCATCATGTCAATAAAAAATATTATTCTCTCACATTTAGAAAAGCTGTGAAGATTCACTTAGTTATTTTATTTACGGTTCCGCTATCTGCAATCCCGAAAAAAGCTTCAGTTATAGTCACGGTTGGTACTTCCCCACTTGATCCGAACTGATATAGGACAATTTTAAGCTGCACCGTTAAAGGAAACTGCAAACTGGACCTCGGGCCGCAAAAAACGGCATTATCTGACTTCTTCTCGACATTTAAAATTTTATTATTTGCATCTCAGAAGTCAGTTGTTCCTTCGAATTCATCATGATTGTCTTTCCCGCTTAGTTTATTATGCGAAATGCAACAATCATATATCCAATTGCAGAGATCCCTTCCACCTCCGTCATCCTTTATATTCATTTTTATTTCTTTTAAGCTGTTGAAGCGTTCGATGCGCGCACGGTAACTGCTGAATCGCTTATTGAATTCCTTGTGCCTTTCTGAAGTGAGATCGCAAGAATTTGAGCGAAATGGTGTAACCACCATGTAGTTGTAAGTTTGTAAGCACTATCTGCTGCTATCCATTTAGAACTGAAAAATTGAGAAGACCACTTAGAAAGGGCTGATCTTGAATATGCAACTATTGTGAACACTACCTGGTTATCCCATTACCAAATGCCTTATGGTTTTTTATGGTCACAAACAGATTGCACTTTTACACTGTAAATGTGTTTTCTGGAGAAGTATGCTTTGGGATCCTGCTTGGCTTTTTGCGCCAGTTTTGTTTCTGTGCATCTAAGTACCCCATGCAATGCGGTAGCTCATGGAAAGTGTCCATGACTAGCTTCTGATGTTTAGATGCATCATGTCAATAAAAAATATTATTCTCTCACATTTAGAAAAGCTGTGAAGATTCACTTAGTTATTTTATTTACGGTTCCGCTATCTGCAATCCCGAAAAAAGCTTCAGTTTTAGTCACGGTTGGTACTTCCCCACTTGATCCAAACTGATATAGGACAATTTTAAGCTGCACCGTTATAGGAAACTGCAAATTGGACCTCGGGCCGCAAAAAACGGCATTATCTGACTTCTTCTCGACATTTAAAATTTTATTATTTGCATCTCAGTAGTCAGTTGTTCCTTCGAATCCATCATGATTGTCTTTCCCGCTTAGTATATTATGCGAAATGCAACAATTATATATCCAATTGCAGAGATCCCTTCCACCTCCGTCATCCTTTATATTCAGTCTTATTTCTTTTAAGCTGTTGAAGCGTTCGATGCGTGCACGGTAACTGCTAAATCGCTTATTGAATTCCTTGTGCCGTTGTGAAGTGAGATCGCAAGAATTTGAGCGAAATAGTGTTACCACAATGTGGTTGTTAGTTTCTAAGCATTATCTGCTGCTGTCCATTTAGAACTGAAAAATTGAGAAGACCACTTGGGAAGCGCTGGTCTTGAATATGCAACTATTGTGAACACTACCTGGTTATCCCATTACTAAATGCCTTATGGTTTTTTTATGGTCACAAACAGATTGCACTTTTACACTGTAAATGTGTTTTCTGGAGAAGTATGCTTCGGGATCCTGCTTGGCTTTTTGCGTCAGTTTATTTTCTGAGCATCTAAGTACCCCATGCAATGCGGTAGCTCATGCAAAGTGTCCATGACTAGCTTCTGATGTTTAGATGCATCATGTCAATAAAAAATATTATTCTCTCACATTTAGAAAAGCTGTGAAGATTCACTTAGTTATTTTATTTACGGTTCCGCTATCTGCAATCCCGAAAGCTTCAGTTTTAGTCACGGTTGGTACTTCCCCACTTGATCCGAACTGATATAGGACAATTTTAAGCTGCACCGTTATAGGAAACGGCAAACTGGACCTCGGGCCGCAAAAAACGGCATTATCCGTTGTCGGCATTTAAAATTTCATTATTTGCATCTCAGAAGTCAGTTGTTCCTTCGAATTCATCATGATTGTCTTTCCCGCTTAGTTTATTATGCGAAATGCAACAATCATATTTCCAATTGCAGAGATCCCTTCCACCTCCGTCATCCTTTATATTCATTTTTATTTCTTTTAAGCTGTTGAAGCGTTCGATGCGCGCACGGTAACTGCTGAATCGCTTATTGAATTCCTTGTGCCGTTCTGAAGTGAGATCGCAAGAATTTGAGCGAAATGGTGTAACCACCATGTAGTTGTAAGTTTGTAAGCACTATCTGCTGCTATCCATTTAGAACTGAAAAATTGAGAAGACCACTTAGAAAGGGCTGATCTTGAATATGCAACTATTGTGAACACTACCTGGTTATCCCATTACTAAATGCCTTATGGTTTTTTATGGTCACAAACAGATTGCACTTTTACACTGTAAATGTGTTTTCTGGAGAAGTTTGCTTTGGGATCCTGCTTGGCTTTTTGCGCCAGTTTTATTTCTGTGCATCTAAGTACCCCATGCAATGCGGTAGCTCATGGAAAGTGTCCATGACTAGCTTCTGATGTTTAGATGCATCATGTCAATAAAAAATATTATTCTCTCACATTTAGAAAAGCTGTGAAGATTCACTTAGTTATTTTATTTACGGTTCCGCTATCTGCAATCCCGAAAAAAGCTTCAGTTATAGTCACGGTTGGTACTTCCCCACTTGATCCGAACTGATATAGGACAATTTTAAGCTGCACCGTTAAAGGAAACTGCAAACTGGACCTCGGGCCGCAAAAAACGGCATTATCTGACTTCTTCTCGACATTTAAAATTTTATTATTTGCATCTCAGAAGTCAGTTGTTCCTTCGAATTCATCATGATTGTCTTTCCCGCTTAGTTTATTATGCGAAATGCAACAATCATATATCCAATTGCAGAGATCCCTTCCACCTCCGTCATCCTTTATATTCATTTTTATTTCTTTTAAGCTGTTGAAGCGTTCGATGCGCGCACGGTAACTGCTGAATCGCTTATTGAATTCCTTGTGCCTTTCTGAAGTGAGATCGCAAGAATTTGAGCGAAATGGTGTAACCACCATGTAGTTGTAAGTTTGTAAGCACTATCTGCTGCTATCCATTTAGAACTGAAAAATTGAGAAGACCACTTAGAAAGGGCTGATCTTGAATATGCAACTATTGTGAACACTACCTGGTTATCCCATTACCAAATGCCTTATGGTTTTTTATGGTCACAAACAGATTGCACTTTTACACTGTAAATGTGTTTTCTGGAGAAGTATGCTTTGGGATCCTGCTTGGCTTTTTGCGCCAGTTTTGTTTCTGTGCATCTAAGTACCCCATGCAATGCGGTAGCTCATGGAAAGTGTCCATGACTAGCTTCTGATGTTTAGATGCATCATGTCAATAAAAAATATTATTCTCTCACATTTAGAAAAGCTGTGAAGATTCACTTAGTTATTTTATTTACGGTTCCGCTATCTGCAATCCCGAAAAAAGCTTCAGTTTTAGTCACGGTTGGTACTTCCCCACTTGATCCAAACTGATATAGGACAATTTTAAGCTGCACCGTTATAGGAAACTGCAAACTGGACCTCGGGCCGCAAAAAACGGCATTATCCGTTGTCGGCATTTAAAATTTCATTATTTGCATCTCAGAAGTCAGTTGTTCCTTCGAATTCATCATGATTGTCTTTCCCGCTTAGTTTATTATGCGAAATGCAACAATCATATATCCAATTGCAGAGATCCCTTCCACCTCCGTCATCCTTTATATTCATTTTTATTTCTTTTAAGCTGTTGAAGCGTTCGATGCGCGCACGGTAACTGCTGAATCGCTTATTGAATTCCTTGTGCCGTTCTGAAGTGAGATCGCAAGAATTTGAGCGAAATGGTGTAACCACCATGTAGTTGTAAGTTTGTAAGCACTATCTGCTGCTATCCATTTAGAACTGGAAAATTGAGAAGACCACTTAGAAAGGGCTGATCTTGAATATGCAACTATTGTGAACACTACCTGGTTATCCCATTACCAAATGCCTTATGGTTTTTTATGGTCACAAACAGATTGCACTTTTACACTGTAAATGTGTTTTCTGGAGAAGTATGCTTTGGGATCCTGCTTGGCTTTTTGCGCCAGTTTTGTTTCTGTGCATCTAAGTACCCCATGCAATGCGGTAGCTCATGGAAAGTGTCCATGACTAGCTTCTGATGTTTAGATGCATCATGTCAATAAAAAATATTATTCTCTCACATTTAGAAAAGCTGTGAAGACTCACATAGTTATTTTATTTACGGTTCCGCTATCTGCAATCCCGAAAAAAGCTTCAGTTTTAGTCACGGTTGGTATTTCCCCACTTGATCCTAACCGATATAGGACAATTTTGTGCTGCACCATTATACGAAACTGCAAACTGGACCTCGGGCCGCAAAAAACGGCATTATCTGACTTGTTCTCGGCATTTAAAATTTCATTATTTGCATCACAGAAGTCAGGTTTTCCTTCGAATCCATCATGATTGTCTTCCCGCTTAGTATATTATGCAAAATGCAGCAAACATATATCCAATTGCAGAGATCCCTTCCGCCTCCGTCATCCTTTAAATTAATTCCCATTTCTTTTAAGCTGTTGAAGCGTTCGATGCGCGCACGGTAACTGCTGAATCGCTTATTGAATTCCTTGTGCCGTTATGAAGTGAGATCGCAAGAATTTTAGCGAAATGGTGTAACCACCATGTAGTTGTTAGTTTGTAAGCACTATCTGCTGCTATCCATTTTGAACTGAAAAATTGAGAAGACCACTTAGAAAGGGCTGATCTTGAATATGCAACTATCGTGAACACTACCTGGGTATCCCATTACCAAATGCCTTATGGTTTTTTTATGGTCACAAACAGATTGCACTTTTACACTGTAAATGTGCTTTCTAGAGAAGTATGCTTCGGGATCCTGCTTGGCTTTTTGCGCCAGTTTTATTTCTGTGCCATCTAAGTACCCTATGCAATGCGGTAGCTCATGGAAAGTGTCCATGACTAGCTTCTGATGTTTAGATGCATCATGTCAATAAAAGATATTATTCTCCCACATTTAGAAAAGCTGTGAAGACTCACTTAGTTATTTTATTTACGGTTCCGCTATCTGCAATCCCGAAAAAAGGTTCAGTTTTAGTCACGGTGGGTAGTTCTCCACTTGATCCTAACCGATATAGGACAATTTTGAGCTGCACCATTATAGGAAACCGCAAACTGGACCTCGGGCCGCAAAAAACGGTATCATCTTCACTGACGTCGTAAATGGTCAGAAAGTTGCCTTTACTGAAGCGCCCCATTTGCCGAAATCTCATAATGTCGATGTTTTCTAAAATGTCTGGAATGAAATGCCGCAGTTTCGGTACTGAGTGTGGTGTATGTGGAGCACCACACCAGCAAACTGTAGCAACCGCTATTATCTTCAATGCATCCTCTTCGAATTCGTATTGTGATTTTCTTATTTTTTCTGTAACATGATAAATGAAATAAATGGATATATAAGTATTGTAATAATAAATTTTACAAAACATCATAATTGCCAAAAATGTTTAATAATAATAAATTATTTATTGCAAATTTTGATGTAAATGTAATAAATTTTTCTTTTTGACTTATTGTCGGCATTTAAAATTTCAGAAGTCAGTTGTTCCTTCGAATCCATCATGATTGTCTTTCCCACTTAGTATATTATGCAAAATGCAGCGAACATATATCCAATTACAGAGATCCCTTCCACCTCCGTCATCCTTTATATTCATTCTCATTTCTTTTAAGCTGTTGAAGCGTTCGATGCGCGCACGGTAGCTGCTGAATCGCTTATTGAATTCCTTGTACCGTTGTGAAGTGATCACAAAAATTTGAGCAAAATGGTGTAACCGCCGTGTAGTTGTTAGTTTGTAAGCACTATCTGCTGCTATTAATTTTGAACTGAAAAATTGAGAAAACCACTTGGAAATCGCTGTTTTTGAATATGCAACTATCGTGAATACTACCTGGGTATCCCATTTTCTTTTTTGTTTTTGCTAGTGGGTTTACATTTCATTCTGTATACGAGAGTGGCGGAGTTTGAAATAAAGGTATAGTAATGGCAGCCCTTGCTTTATGTGTTGACATTTGTGCATATCAATAGAAGCACAAATTTAATTTATTGGATTGCACAAGTTTTTATTTGTGTGGAGTGACTGTCAGTTACTTTGAATTTATGAGTTTCTGAGCTTTGTGCGTTTTCATGAATTCCCATAATATAAAATATTGAAGCGATGAAGAGGCGATGACGAGCAGTGTAGAGCCCATGGAAATTTTAAATGTTATTTACATCGTATTGTGTCATAGATACAATTGGTTTATGATAATTAAAGTAAGAAATGAATGTTTCTGATTCGATGTTATTCTAAAATCAGGAATAAGCAGCATCAATAGTCTTGTGATATCTTGTTGTAGAAGAAGAGTTTTTGGTGGTTCTGATTTGTCTTCAGCAAAATTTACATTGAAATCGCCAGCCCAAATAAGTGGAAGTTTGTGGTAATTTTATCCGAGCAGAGCAGAACCCCCCTCACTAAACTCCAAAAGTGATGTATGGATGAACAACGTTATTTGTTGAACTATACTACCCGGCGATATGTAAATAACTGCCATTATTATTTGAATATCGTTCTCCATCCTACATTTTGCGGAACAAATGTTCCAATACATAAACTTCGTATCATTGATTCCGTATTACTTGGTGTAACAATGCTGATTGTATCACTCTGATTTTTATAAATTGTTACTCCTGCAGCACGAACATCTGGTCTTTTGTATTTTATAATGCAATCGAAATTCGGAATATCAAATTCTTGATCGTTACCCATCCACGTCTTAGTGAGTAGTAAAGTATTGCATTTTTGAGAAACGGAATCAGTTAAGTCGAGTCGATGACTTTGCAAACTTTGGCAGTTGAGTGTATATATGTAAAATCGTTTGATTTTTTGTTTGTTATAAAATTCATAACGACGTCGACTCTAGTCTCCAAACTATTCAACGACAATCTTTGGAATTCTTGAATAATAGATGAAGTCGATAATGTTTTCCGGCGATTATGATAAATTTTAAATATACTTTCATTATCATCAGGTGTCGCTATGAACAATCCTTCTATGCTACGCGTGATATTGCAACATAAACCATTGACTGTGAGTGCATCTTTTCCTATTCTTAAACAATTTTTTCAAAAGTTGCACCTTAAGATTTATGAATGGTCATTGCGGAAGCCGCGACGAGAGGAAAGTGTTTTCGTTTGACCACTACTTTCTTGTCTTTGGACATCGCAATATTAGCTGTTCGTATTTCAATTGGCACTTTTTCCTGTACAGCTAATCGAGCAGCTTTTTTTTCTCAGTTGATTTCCTATATTTGGTGAACCTGGAAATTGTAACCAAACTCTGCACACAATGTCCTCTTCGTTTAGTTGTACATGTAATAGCTTGCCAACTGCACCATTGGCCAAGCCGTCGGATACATCGACGTTTGTGGTAACGATATAATGTTTATTGATAAAAAAGTTATTTGATAAGGTAAGCTCCCAGTATCAATAAGAGACATTTTGTGCAGCTTTTGTCTAAAAGCAGCTTTTTGTGTAGTATTTTCAGTTCCAGTAATGACGTCATTGGCTATGGAGATACATTTATTTGGAGCTTGTTGTAAAATGAAATTGTTACAGCCTAACTTTCCAATACAGGAGGATTCCATCAGGGCATAATCCTTGGTGTTCTAGAATGTCGCCGTTGCCTATTTTCGTTAGTATAGAAGAAGACGCAGCAATCATCTGTCCCATAAATTGAGTTAGTTGGTAAAATGTCAAATTACACCATAGATGAGGTCCCACCATGCGTGTTCTAATAGGTTTATAAATTGGTGTTGCTCTGACTGGTGGTAATTGGCGTAAATCACCAATTAGAATGACATCAATACCACCAAATTTAGAATTATAGTCTCCGGAAATTTGTTTCAAGCGAGAAGCTTACTTCCTCAATAATCAACACTTTTCCATACTTTAAAAGTGATCTATACAGATGGAGATTTTCTTAATCTTAAGAGCACTGTGTACGGTGGTACCATCAATCGCCACAGCAGCTTTACCCGTTGAAGCGCATGCTATGTAAGCATTGCAGAAGCCAACATTATCAGTAAACCTATTGTATACATCCATAATAAGTTTAATTACGAAAATCTTACCGCAACCTGCTGGACCAGTTAAAAATATTTGAAACGGTGATTCATTTGGTGTTTACTGAGTGCTGCACCTTGTAGATCAGTATTATTGAGAGAATGTGGATCATGGGCAAGTCTTTCATAAGGATCAGCTTCCAAGATAACGTTGGCCTGATAAATATGTTTATCTTCGTTGTCATCTTCATCTTCTCTACACAACTGCCTGCAAATTTTGAAGGTTACTCAAGTTCCAGATTTCATTTCAAATTCATTTCTGCGTTCTAAAATTAGTTGTTCGTTGTCTTGATAAATTTTAAGGAATTTATTCTCTGCAAGAATGTCGTTGTCTTCACTTCTGAATGGGATGTGCAATAATACCATTTCTCGTGCATAATCTTTATAATTATTAACAATGTCATACATAATTTCTATATCAAATAATCCTAGGTTTTTTCCTTTGAACATAATCATTTTTATTGTTGGTATAATAATAACAACAAACTGCGCTAAAGTAACATGATTAAGAGTTTGGTTCTCGTATAACCAGTTTTGTTTCCATTTATCGGTAGATTCATTATCCAAAGCCTCTACTTTTTTAAGTGTTTTGCTGATTCTCTGACGTTCGGTAGGGTATATTGTGGGTATATAAATAGTTGCTACAGATGCCTTTACCATATGTTGACGTAACAATAACCAAGCAGCTCCTTGTGCTGACATTTCAACACTATTTAGTACGTCGACACTTATTTTCCTCGTTATTTCCATAATATCGAATTTAGGATGTTCATCCATAATTTGAATGATTTATCGTTGTAAATTGCTGATACCCCTATTGTGTTTATTGACATATTCAACAACGTATGCAACACAGTCATACTCATCTTGAATTATTTGAAAATTTGTATTAGAACGCAGATGCTGCAAAACAAAGGGATTGTATGTATTGTGCCACCTTTCAGATGGTGCTAGCCATAAAACAACTTCGGTCGTGTGATACCAGCCCGAATAGTATTGTAATAATGTGCATCGGACATAATTCTATTATGAGTGTAAAAGTGATCGAAATCGGTGTAGTCGAATATGTATTTCCAAATTTTTCCTTTACATCTTTACATTTTTTAAAATCATCGTCAGAAAAACCAGGATCAGTTGGCATCATTGGTATCAATCTTATCGTTTTTCGTGTTGGCATAAAGGAAGCTCCAAATCTACAATTTTATTTTTTATTGGGATCCATCTTTTTAAAACAAGTAAATGTGCGCTTGTGGATTTGAAGTTTGATATTTCCGCAGGCATCTGATTCTGATACGGAAAATAATTCGTCAATCATATTGATATTATTTTATTCCTCATCACTCCTAGTTTGGAGCATAGGCTTCTTCTCCATCGGACACGATTCTGGGCTGTAGATTTTAGCGCCATTCCATGCGAATTTGTTGACATCAGCTTAGTTCCCGCAGGGTATGATCTTGCATCATAGGTGAGCTGTTGTATCCAAGGCTTCTTTCCTTGTGTTGGTTACAGTAATCGATTGATTTTCACTAGGGTAAGTGATTGGTCTACCGCTAGCAAATTGATAACATCATAGTTATTACTTTTTAAATCTGCAGGTGCATTATCAAACCATAAGAGAATGTGGGCATGTGAACTACCTATATGCTGAAATTCAATCCTTTGAAATAATCAACGACTCTGTATTTCCGAAACGGACTCCTCTTTTTTGATTGCAAAATACTTAATAAAAATTGACCAAATGAATGGTACATGTAACTGCATCATTATTAACTAATTTGGCTTTGTCCATGTAATTTATTTCTAATATGAATTCATCTAAAGCATGTTTACCGTTTGTTTGTAATTTATACAACAATTTTAACAAATCCGTCTAGCCAGTTTCATTAGCGCTATACAGATGGAGATTTTCTTAATCTTAAGAGCACTGTGTACGGTGGTACCATCAATCGCCACAGCAGCTTTACCCGTTGAAGCGCATGCTATGTAAGCATTGCAGAAGCCAACATTATCAGTAAACCTATTGTATACATCCATAATAAGTTTAATTACGAAAATCTTACCGCAACCTGCTGGACCAGTTAAAAATATTTGAAACGGTGATTCATTTGGTGTTTACTGAGTGCTGCACCTTGTAGATCAGTATTATTGAGAGAATGTGGATCATGGGCAAGTCTTTCATAAGGATCAGCTTCCAAGATAACGTTGGCCTGATAAATATGTTTATCTTCGTTGTCATCTTCATCTTCTCTACACAACTGCCTGCAAATTTTGAAGGTTACTCAAGTTCCAGATTTCATTTCAAATTCATTTCTGCGTTCTAAAATTAGTTGTTCGTTGTCTTGATAAATTTTAAGGAATTTATTCTCTGCAAGAATGTCGTTGTCTTCACTTCTGAATGGGATGTGCAATAATACCATTTCTCGTGCATAATCTTTATAATTATTAACAATGTCATACATAATTTCTATATCAAATAATCCTAGGTTTTTTCCTTTGAACATAATCATTTTTATTGTTGGTATAATAATAACAACAAACTGCGCTAAAGTAACATGATTAAGAGTTTGGTTCTCGTATAACCAGTTTTGTTTCCATTTATCGGTAGATTCATTATCCAAAGCCTCTACTTTTTTAAGTGTTTTGCTGATTCTCTGACGTTCGGTAGGGTATATTGTGGGTATATAAATAGTTGCTACAGATGCCTTTACCATATGTTGACGTAACAATAACCAAGCAGCTCCTTGTGCTGACATTTCAACACTATTTAGTACGTCGACACTTATTTTCCTCGTTATTTCCATAATATCGAATTTAGGATGTTCATCCATAATTTGAATGATTTATCGTTGTAAATTGCTGATACCCCTATTGTGTTTATTGACATATTCAACAACGTATGCAACACAGTCATACTCATCTTGAATTATTTGAAAATTTGTATTAGAACGCAGATGCTGCAAAACAAAGGGATTGTATGTATTGTGCCACCTTTCAGATGGTGCTAGCCATAAAACAACTTCGGTCGTGTGATACCAGCCCGAATAGTATTGTAATAATGTGCATCGGACATAATTCTATTATGAGTGTAAAAGTGATCGAAATCGGTGTAGTCGAATATGTATTTCCAAATTTTTCCTTTACATCTTTACATTTTTTAAAATCATCGTCAGAAAAACCAGGATCAGTTGGCATCATTGGTATCAATCTTATCGTTTTTCGTGTTGGCATAAAGGAAGCTCCAAATCTACAATTTTATTTTTTATTGGGATCCATCTTTTTAAAACAAGTAAATGTGCGCTTGTGGATTTGAAGTTTGATATTTCCGCAGGCATCTGATTCTGATACGGAAAATAATTCGTCAATCATATTGATATTATTTTATTCCTCATCACTCCTAGTTTGGAGCATAGGCTTCTTCTCCATCGGACACGATTCTGGGCTGTAGATTTTAGCGCCATTCCATGCGAATTTGTTGACATCAGCTTAGTTCCCGCAGGGTATGATCTTGCATCATAGGTGAGCTGTTGTATCCAAGGCTTCTTTCCTTGTGTTGGTTACAGTAATCGATTGATTTTCACTAGGGTAAGTGATTGGTCTACCGCTAGCAAATTGATAACATCATAGTTATTACTTTTTAAATCTGCAGGTGCATTATCAAACCATAAGAGAATGTGGGCATGTGAACTACCTATATGCTGAAATTCAATCCTTTGAAATAATCAACGACTCTGTATTTCCGAAACGGACTCCTCTTTTTTGATTGCAAAATACTTAATAAAAATTGACCAAATGAATGGTACATGTAACTGCATCATTATTAACTAATTTGGCTTTGTCCATGTAATTTATTTCTAATATGAATTCATCTAAAGCATGTTTACCGTTTGTTTGTAATTTATACAACAATTTTAACAAATCCGTCTAGCCAGTTTCATTAGCGCTCAAGGTCATAAAAGCTGTTGGTGATCCCAATTGTCTAAGCATCGCAAATAATTCTTTTTTCGATCCGCCCAATACCAAGCTGAATTTGAAATACAACGAAGAAAAGCAAGATTACTTTCTATGCAATCATTGATGTAATGTTCAGGCTGTATCTGGTGTTTTAGTGTTACAGCCAACGTGTTTAAAAGCAACTGTTACACTATCCCTCACTCGTTGCCACATGATCTTAGCTGCCATATATAAAAGGTGTTCAGGATCAGCACCTCGACGATCAGTACGACGAAGTTCACTGGAGCTTGCATAAATAAAGTTGCTTTAATTCCCTCCTTAAATTTTCTAAACTGTCCACCGTAGATAGTCGGAAATGAAAGCTCCTCCGCATAATCATCAAACAATATGCTTATTGGATTTGCCCCCTTTGCCAATTGCAAAAATTTGTCTTCGTTCCACAACATAGTCTGTTGTTGAGCGATGACATTATCTTTGATTGGAACGTGTTCACTAATACCATCAATAACAAATTCCTGTCGATTTTGATTATTTGTTAAATTATTGTCAACAGAAATATTATGATGAATACAAAAGCGGTGTCGTTACTAGATATTCTAACCATTGTATGATATCTTTCTTATTAACAAGACCATGAACGTAAGTAGTCTTATGAATCAATTTTTCTTTTTATGCACATAGAAGCAATGGTCATCCTCAATATTTCAAGGTAGGTGTTTAACCATACATCAACAGGAATATTGATATTTTACCCATAAATACCATATTGGCCATGAACGTGCCTTAATCTTCGTATCTGCATAAATGGTATTCTGGGTGAAATAAGTCGTTTTGAAACCAGTTCCAGGGGTGGGTAAATGCAATGGGATTATTGGATATGAAAATCCATTGTAGGTTGCAAATGTTGGTATTTTCTGCATGTCCATAGTTGCTTTACATGTGGAGCAAACTCGAACACTATTGTCGGAGACGTAATTCTAAAAACAGAAACATAATAACTAAGTAATAAATAAAAACTGAAATGGTGGAATCAAAGCAAATTTACCGGAATTATCATTTTCAAAATATTTTCGTGTTGATTAGAAGTTAACTTTAAATCATTTTGCCACCAAAGTCTGTCACAGACAGCACATGAATGTCCGTCGAAGAGCTGGTGGCGATATTTGTAATCGAAGAATCTTTACGAGGGAATAAAATAAGTAGTTTCCTTCAGCCGGAATGTCTCTATCGTTATAAAATTGAGCATTCGGCTCTGCACAAAGCATAGACTGCTCATAAACACGAAAAGGGCCATGGTATGAAGATCCAGGGGAATCGTAACTTCCTTCTTCCTTTGACTGGTTCCTTTCGGAATTTCTCTTAGCTGATTAATGATTAATCTTTGGTGATGTACTGTAAATAACACTATAGTTTAAAATTATTTCCTTGATTTTTTTGCTTAATAAATTAATTCATTCGAATGTTATTTCGAATCTTTTTTATCTTCCTTAAACCATAAGTGCCAATTTCGGATTAAGAACAATAAAAAATTCTACATAAAATTGGAAGCATATTCCTCCAAAGTTTCATTTACGTAAAAATGTGTCGCTAGTATGGGGTAATGATTACCAATATGAGTTTTGCCTCCCAGTTTCAGTTGCTGGAGAGATGCAAACAGAGTTTTGCTCCCTAACAATACTCTTGTCCACATATTCCGTTTCTTTTTTGTTTGTTTTTGTGATTTCAATCGGTCTCTATATATTTTGCTATACTGTCGATTACGTTGTGTCACTTTTTCATGGGCACCTTGAGTTGACATATTTGTTGTTTTGTGTCTTATAGCGCTATTAAAAAAGTGAGCATTAAATTAAAGCAACGAAAACAAGGAAAAAGAAAACAAGGAATAATGAAAAATGAAATAAAATTGTTTGTGAAATTGTTGTTTTCCTGTCTCAGACACTTGTCTTGATATATAGATGGTTCGTAAATAAAGTTAAGGAACTCAAAGAGTTTAAATTTCAGTTTGATAATGCAAAAAAAACTAATTAAATTGTCCTAATAAGAACATGACTTTAAATCCCTTCCTAGGGTTCCAAATCGGTTGATTTTGACAAATGTGCAGCGGACATGCACACACATAGACGGACTTGGCCAAATCAACTCGTCTCGTCGAGCTGATCAAGAATATATATGCATATGTACTACATTTTATCTATTTTATCTTCTATCTATATAAATATAATCGTAAGCCTTTTCCTGTCTGTGCACGCTAATCTCAGAAATGGTTTAACCTATTTGAATGCGGCTGATTGGTGTATTGTAGCAAGCTTGGTGTAACATTTAGCGTTTATTTTATCGAAATCGAACTACTAAATAACAAGATATTCATATTTTTATTTCTGTTGCCTACTTTTTGGCTGATTTTCGAATGATTTCCTTTTTATCTGCGGGGCAACATTAAAGATCTGACAATAAGGGAAAAAGCTAACAAAATACCCGCTATTACAAACATACATATTTCGATATACCAAGCGTACGAAGTCGGGGGCACAGCTAGTTTTAAATATTTTTATTTTATTTTTTCATAAAATTGTTACAAAAAATTTGCGTTTTAAAGAAACTTCACTCTAAAAATTACCATCTACACTGTGTTTGTTACAATAACTATGACTCGTCTGATATAAATTATCATCATCATTATCGTGCAATTTTATAACGGCAGTTGCTGTCAAAATCGATTCTCTCTTTAAACACAAAAGAGAATGAACAATGTTTGCGTTCATGACTCACATGTGTTACAAACTTCATGAGAGACTTATAATACTATTCACACTAGATGACTAGAGGAGTGGACGAAGAGAGGCGGATGAAAGAATGAAATGGTCAAAACAGATATAAGCTAAGTTGTATGTGTGTGATCGTTGGCCTGTGTTGTTTTATAAGGGAGGGAAGAGAGATGAATGAAATAGTCCAAGCAAAGAAAAGTTAAGGTGAATGTGTGAGTTTACGAATTACGTAAAGACTTAAAGACTTCATTTTTTTTTGTTGCTTTACTTTTGGTTTGTTCATCATTATTATCATCATGTTTATTTTTTGGACATTATTCTCATTATGACACGTTTGCATCCATACAGACAGACAGATAGACACACAGTCACACAATCAGACGAATGGACGTACAGGCGGACATGGCTAAATCAACTCGTGTCGTCGAGCTGATCAAGAATATATATGCATATGTACTACTTACGCTGGATTAAAATTCTCGTCACAAGGAGATGGAATTCTCTTTTACGAGTACATTTTATTTGAAATTTTTTTATTTTATTTTTTCACAAAATTATTACACAAAATTTGCTTTTTAAAGAAATTTCACCGTAAAAATTACCATCTGCACTGTGTCTTTGTTATAATAACTATGACTGGTCTGAAATAAAAAGCCATTATCGTGCAATTTTATAACGGTAGTTGCGGTCAAAATTGATTGTCTCTTTAAACACAAAAGAGAATGAACAATGTTTGCGTTCATGACTCACATGTGTTACAAACTTCATGAGAGACTTATAATACTATTCACACTAGATGACTAGAGGAGTGGACGAAGAGAGGCGGATGAAAGAATGAAATGGTCAAAACAGATATAAGCTAAGTTGTATGTGTGTGATCGTTGGCCTGTGCTGTTTTATAAGGGAGGGAAGAGAGATGAATGAAATAGTCCAAGCAAAGAAAAGTTAAGGTGAATGTGTGAGTTTACGAATTACGTAAAGACTTAAAGACTTCATTTTTTATTGTTGCTTTACTTTTGGTTTGTTCATCAACTCACATATGTTACAAACTTCATGAGAGACTTATAATACTATTCACACTAGAGGAGTGGACGAATAGAGGCGGATGAAAGAATGAAATGGTCAAAACAGATATAAGCTAAGTTGTATGTGTGTGATCGTTGGCCTGTGCTGTTTTATAAGGGAGGGAAGAGAGATGAATGAAATAGTCCAAGCAAAGAAAAGTTAAGGTGAATGTGTGAGTTTACGAATTACGTAAAGACTTAAAGACTTCATTTTTTATTGTTGCTTTACTTTTGGTTTGTTCATCATTATTATCATCATGTTTATTTTTTGGACATTATTCTCATTATGACACGTTTGCATCCATACAGACAGACAGATAGACACACAGTCACACAATCAGACGAATGGACGTACAGGCGGACATGGCTAAATCAACTCGTGTCGTCGAGCTGATCAAGAATATATATGCATGTGTACTACTTACGCTGGATTAAAATTCTCGTCACAAGGAGATGGAATTCTCTTTTACGAGTACATTTTATTTGAAATTTTTTTATTTTATTTTTTCACAAAATTATTACACAAAATTTGCTTTTTAAAGAAATTTCACCGTAAAAATTACCATCTGCACTGTGTCTTTGTTATAATAACTATGACTGGTCTGATATAAAAAGCCATTATCGTGCAATTTTATAACGGTAGTTGCGGTCAAAATTGATTGTCTCTTTAAACACAAAAGAGAATGAACAATGTTTGCGTTCATGACTCACATGTGTTACAAACTTCATGAGAGACTTATAATACTATTCACACTAGATGACTAGAGGAGTGGACGAAGAGAGGCGGATGAAAGAATGAAATGGTCAAAACAGATATAAGCTAAGTTGTATGTGTGTGATCGTTGGCCTGTGCTGTTTTATAAGGGAGGGAAGAGAGATGAATGAAATAGTCCAAGCAAAGAAAAGTTAAGGTGAATGTGTGAGTTTACGAATTACGTAAAGACTTAAAGACTTCATTTTTTATTGTTGCTTTACTTTTGGTTTGTTCATCATTATTATCATCATGTTTATTTTTTGGACATTATTCTCATTATGACACGTTTGCATCCATACAGACAGACAGATAGACACACAGTCACACAATCAGACGAATGGACGTACAGACGGACATGGCTAAATCAACTCGTGTCGTCGAGCTGATCAAGAATATATATGCATATGTACTACTTACGCTGGATTAAAATTCTCGTCACAAGGAGATGGAATTCTCTTTTACGAGTACATTTTATTTGAAATTTTTTTATTATAATTTTTTCACAAAATTATTACACAAAATTTGCTTTTTAAAGAAATTTCACCGTAAAAATTACCATCTGCACTGTGTCTTTGTTATAATAACTATGACTGGTCTGAAATAAAAAGCCATTATCGTGCAATTTTATAACGGTAGTTGCGGTCAAAATTGATTGTCTCTTTAAACACAAAAGAGAATGAACAATGTTTGCGTTCATGACTCACATGTGTTACAAACTTCATGAGAGACTTATAATACTATTCACACTAGATGACTAGAGGAGTGGACGAAGAGAGGCGGATGAAAGAATGAAATGGTCAAAACAGATATAAGCTATGTTGTATGTGTGTGATCGTTGGCCTGTGTTGTTTTATAAGGGAGGGAAGAGAGATGAATGAAATAGTCCAAGCAAAGAAAAGTTAAGGTGAATGTGTGAGTTTACGAATTACGTAAAGACTTAAAGACTTCATTTTTTTTTGTTGCTTTACTTTTGGTTTGTTCATCATTATTATCATCATGTTTATTTTTTGGACATTATTCTCATTATGACACGTTTGCATCCATACAGACAGACAGATAGACACACAGTCACACAATCAGACGAATGGACGTACAGGCGGACATGGCTAAATCAACTCGTGTCGTCGAGCTGATCAAGAATATATATGCATATGTACTACTTACGCTGGATTAAAATTCTCGTCACAAGGAGATGGAATTCTCTTTTACGAGTACATTTTATTTGAAATTTTTTTATTTTATTTTTTCACAAAATTATTACACAAAATTTGCTCTTTAAAGAAATTTCACCGTAAAAATTACCATCTGCACTGTGTCTTTGTTATAATAACTATGACTGGTCTGATATAAAAAGCCATTATCGTGCAATTTTATAACGGTAGTTGCGGTCAAAATTGATTGTCTCTTTAAACACAAAAGAGAATGAACAATGTTTGCGTTCATGACTCACATGTGTTACAAACTTCATGAGAGACTTATAATACTATTCACACTAGATGACTAGAGGAGTGGACGAAGAGAGGCGGATGAAAGAATGAAATGGTCAAAACAGATATAAGCTAAGTTGTATGTGTGTGATCGTTGGCCTGTGCTGTTTTATAAGGGAGGGAAGAGAGATGAATGAAATAGTCCAAGCAAAGAAAAGTTAAGGTGAATGTGTGAGTTTACGAATTACGTAAAGACTTAAAGACTTCATTTTTTTTTGTTGCTTTACTTTTGGTTTGTTCATCATTATTATCATCATGTTTATTTTTTGGACATTATTCTCATTATGACACGTTTGCATCCATACAGACAGACAGATAGACACACAGTCACACAATCAGACGAATGGACGTACAGGCGGACATGGCTAAATCAACTCGTGTCGTCGAGCTGATCAAGAATATATATGCATATGTACTACTTACGCTGGATTAAAATTCTCGTCACAAGGAGATGGAATTCTCTTTTACGAGTACATTTTATTTGAAATTTTTTTATTTTATTTTTTCACAAAATTATTACACAAAATTTGCTTTTTAAAGAAATTTCACCGTAAAAATTACCATCTGCACTGTGTCTTTGTTATAATAACTATGACTGGTCTGATATAAAAAGCCATTATCGTACAATTTTATAACGGTAGTTGCTGTCAAAATCGATTCTCTCTTTAAACACAAAAGAGAATGAACAATGTTTGCGTTCATGACTCACATGTGTTACAAACTTCATGAGAGACTTATAATACTATTCACACTAGATGACTAGAGGAGTGGACGAAGAGAGGCGGATGAAAGAATGAAATGGTCAAAACAGATATAAGCTAAGTTGTATGTGTGTGATCGTTGGCCTGTGCTGTTTTATAAGGGAGGGAAGAGAGATGAATGAAATAGTCCAAGCAAAGAAAAGTTAAGGTGAATGTGTGAGTTTACGAATTACGTAAAGACTTAAAGACTTCATTTTTTTTTGTTGCTTTACTTTTGGTTTGTTCATCATTATTATCATCATGTTTATTTTTTGGACATTATTCTCATTATGACACGTTTGCATCCATACAGACAGACAGATAGACACACAGTCACACAATCAGACGAATGGACGTACAGGCGGACATGGCTAAATCAACTCGTCTCGTCGAGCTGATCAAGAATATATATGCATATGTACTACTTACGCTGGATTAAAATTCTCGTCACAAGGAGATGGAATTCTCTTTTACGAGTACATTTTATTTGAAATTTTTTTATTTTATTTTTTCACAAAATTATTACACAAAATTTGCTTTTTAAAGAAATTTCACCGTAAAAATTACCATCTGCACTGTGTCTTTGTTATAATAACTATGACTGGTCTGAAATAAAAAGCCATTATCGTGCAATTTTATAACGGTAGTTGCGGTCAAAATTGATTGTCTCTTTAAACACAAAAGAGAATGAACAATGTTTGCGTTCATGACTCACATGTGTTACAAACTTCATGAGAGACTTATAATACTATTCACACTAGATGACTAGAGGAGTGGACGAAGAGAGGCGGATGAAAGAATGAAATGGTCAAAACAGATATAAGCTAAGTTGTATGTGTGTGATCGTTGGCCTGTGCTGTTTTATAAGGGAGGGAAGAGAGATGAATGAAATAGTCCAAGCAAAGAAAAGTTAAGGTGAATGTGTGAGTTTACGAATTACGTAAAGACTTAAAGACTTCATTTTTTTTTGTTGCTTTACTTTTGGTTTGTTCATCATTATTATCATCATGTTTATTTTTTGGACATTATTCTCATTATGACACGTTTGCATCCATACAGACAGACAGATAGACACACAGTCACACAATCAGACGAATGGACGTACAGGCGGACATGGCTAAATCAACTCGTGTCGTCGAGCTGATCAAGAATATATATGCATATGTACTACTTACGCTGGATTAAAATTCTCGTCACAAGGAGATGGAATTCTCTTTTACGAGTACATTTTATTTGAAATTTTTTTATTTTATTTTTTCACAAAATTATTACACAAAATTTGCTTTTTAAAGAAATTTCACCGTAAAAATTACCATCTGCACTGTGTCTTTGTTATAATAACTATGACTGGTCTGAAATAAAAAGCCATTATCGTGCAATTTTATAACGGTAGTTGCGGTCAAAATTGATTGTCTCTTTAAACACAAAAGAGAATGAACAATGTTTGCGTTCATGACTCACATGTGTTACAAACTTCATGAGAGACTTATAATACTATTCACACTAGATGACTAGAGGAGTGGACGAAGAGAGGCGGATGAAAGAATGAAATGGTCAAAACAGATATAAGCTAAGTTGTATGTGTGTGATCGTTGGCCTGTGCTGTTTTATAAGGGAGGGAAGAGAGATGAATGAAATAGTCCAAGCAAAGAAAAGTTAAGGTGAATGTGTGAGTTTACGAATTACGTAAAGACTTAAAGACTTCATTTTTTATTGTTGCTTTACTTTTGGTTTGTTCATCATTATTATCATCATGTTTATTTTTTGGACATTATTCTCACTATGACTCGTTTGCATCCATACAGACAGACAGATAGACACACAGTCACACAAACAGACGAATGGACGTACAGGCGGACATGGCTAAATCAACTCGTCTCGTCGAGCTGATCAAGAATATATATGCATATGTACTACTTACGCTGGATTAAAATTCTCGTCACAAGGAGATGGAATTCTCTTTTACGAGTACATTTTATTTGAAATTTTTTTATTTTATTTTTTCACAAAATTATTACACAAAATTTGCTTTTTAAAGAAATTTCACCGTAAAAATTACCATCTGCACTGTGTCTTTGTTATAATAACTATGACTGGTCTGATATAAAAAGCCATTATCGTGCAATTTTATAACGGTAGTTGCGGTCAAAATCGATTGTCTCTTTAAACACAAAAGAGAATGAACAATGTTTGCGTTCATGACTCACATGTGTTACAAACTTCATGAGAGACTTATAATACTATTCACACTAGATGACTAGAGGAGTGGACGAAGAGAGGCGGATGAAAGAATGAAATGGTCAAAACAGATATAAGCTAAGTTGTATGTGTGTGATCGTTGGCCTGTGCTGTTTTATAAGGGAGGGAAGAGAGATGAATGAAATAGTCCAAGCAAAGAAAAGTTAAGGTGAATGTGTGAGTTTACGAATTACGTAAAGACTTAAAGACTTCATTTTTTATTGTTGCTTTACTTTTGGTTTGTTCATCATTATTATCATCATGTTTATTTTTTGGACATTATTCTCATTATGACACGTTTGCATCCATACAGACAGACAGATAGACACACAGTCACACAATCAGACGAATGGACGTACAGGCGGACATGGCTAAATCAACTCGTGTCGTCGAGCTGATCAAGAATATATATGCATATGTACTACTTACGCTGGATTAAAATTCTCGTCACAAGGAGATGGAATTCTCTTTTACGAGTACATTTTATTTGAAATTTTTTTATTTTATTTTTTCACAAAATTATTACACAAAATTTGCTTTTTAAAGAAATTTCACCGTAAAAATTACCATCTGCACTGTGTCTTTGTTATAATAACTATGACTGGTCTGATATAAAAAGCCATTATCGTGCAATTTTATAACGGTAGTTGCGGTCAAAATTGATTGTCTCTTTAAACACAAAAGAGAATGAACAATGTTTGCGTTCATGACTCACATGTGTTACAAACTTCATGAGAGACTTATAATACTATTCACACTAGATGACTAGAGGAGTGGACGAAGAGAGGCGGATGAAAGAATGAAATGGTCAAAACAGATATAAGCTAAGTTGTATGTGTGTGATCGTTGGCCTGTGCTGTTTTATAAGGGAGGGAAGAGAGATGAATGAAATAGTCCAAGCAAAGAAAAGTTAAGGTGAATGTGTGAGTTTACGAATTACGTAAAGACTTAAAGACTTCATTTTTTATTGTTGCTTTACTTTTGGTTTGTTCATCATTATTATCATCATGTTTATTTTTTGGACATTATTCTCACTATGACTCGTTTGCATCCATACAGACAGACAGATAGACACACAGTCACACAATCAGACGAATGGACGTACAGGCGGACATGGCTAAATCAACTCGTGTCGTCGAGCTGATCAAGAATATATATGCATATGTACTACTTACGCTGGATTAAAATTCTCGTCACAAGGAGATGGAATTCTCTTTTACGAGTACATTTTATTTGAAATTTTTTTATTTTATTTTTTCACAAAATTATTACACAAAATTTGCTTTTTAAAGAAATTTCACCGTAAAAATTACCATCTGCACTGTGTCTTTGTTATAATAACTATGACTGGTCTGAAATAAAAAGCCATTATCGTGCAATTTTATAACGGTAGTTGCGGTCAAAATTGATTGTCTCTTTAAACACAAAAGAGAATGAACAATGTTTGCGTTCATGACTCACATGTGTTACAAACTTCATGAGAGACTTATAATACTATTCACACTAGATGACTAGAGGAGTGGACGAAGAGAGGCGGATGAAAGAATGAAATGGTCAAAACAGATATAAGCTAAGTTGTATGTGTGTGATCGTTGGCCTGTGCTGTTTTATAAGGGAGGGAAGAGAGATGAATGAAATAGTCCAAGCAAAGAAAGTTAAGGTGAATGTGTGAGTTTACGAATTACGTAAAGACTTAAAGACTTCATTTTTTTTTGTTGCTTTACTTTTGGTTTGTTCATCATTATTATCATCATGTTTATTTTTTGGACATTATTCTCATTATGACACGTTTGCATCCATACAGACAGACAGATAGACACACAGTCACACAATCAGACGAATGGACGTACAGGCGGACATGGCTAAATCAACTCGTGTCGTCGAGCTGATCAAGAATATATATGCATATGTACTACTTACGCTGGATTAAAATTCTCGTCACAAGGAGATGGAATTCTCTTTTACGAGTACATTTTATTTGAAATTTTTTTATTTTATTTTTTCACAAAATTATTACACAAAATTTGCTTTTTAAAGAAATTTCACCGTAAAAATTACCATCTGCACTGTGTCTTTGTTATAATAACTATGACTGGTCTGAAATAAAAAGCCATTATCGTGCAATTTTATAACGGTAGTTGCGGTCAAAATTGATTGTCTCTTTAAACACAAAAGAGAATGAACAATGTTTGCGTTCATGACTCACATGTGTTACAAACTTCATGAGAGACTTATAATACTATTCACACTAGATGACTAGAGGAGTGGACGAAGAGAGGCGGATGAAAGAATGAAATGGTCAAAACAGATATAAGCTAAGTTGTATGTGTGTGATCGTTGGCCTGTGCTGTTTTATAAGGGAGGGAAGAGAGATGAATGAAATAGTCCAAGCAAAGAAAAGTTAAGGTGAATGTGTGAGTTTACGAATTACGTAAAGACTTAAAGACTTCATTTTTTATTGTTGCTTTACTTTTGGTTTGTTCATCATTATTATCATCATGTTTATTTTTTGGACATTATTCTCATTATGACACGTTTGCATCCATACAGACAGACAGATAGACACACAGTCACACAATCAGACGAATGGACGTACAGGCGGACATGGCTAAATCAACTCGTGTCGTCGAGCTGATCAAGAATATATATGCATATGTACTACTTACGCTGGATTAAAATTCTCGTCACAAGGAGATGGAATTCTCTTTTACGAGTACATTTTATTTGAAATTTTTTTATTATAATTTTTTCACAAAATTATTACACAAAATTTGCTTTTTAAAGAAATTTCACCGTAAAAATTACCATCTGCACTGTGTCTTTGTTATAATAACTATGACTGGTCTGAAATAAAAAGCCATTATCGTGCAATTTTATAACGGTAGTTGCGGTCAAAATCGATTGTCTCTTTAAACACAAAAGAGAATGAACAATGTTTGCGTTCATGACTCACATGTGTTACAAACTTCATGAGAGACTTATAATACTATTCACACTAGATGACTAGAGGAGTGGACGAAGAGAGGCGGATGAAAGAATGAAATGGTCAAAACAGATATAAGCTAAGTTGTATGTGTGTGATCGTTGGCCTGTGTTGTTTTATAAGGGAGGGAAGAGAGATGAATGAAATAGTCCAAGCAAAGAAAAGTTAAGGTGAATGTGTGAGTTTACGAATTACGTAAAGACTTAAAGACTTCATTTTTTTTTGTTGCTTTACTTTTGGTTTGTTCATCATTATTATCATCATGTTTATTTTTTGGACATTATTCTCATTATGACACGTTTGCATCCATACAGACAGACAGATAGACACACAGTCACACAAACAGACGAATGGACGTACAGGCGGACATGGCTAAATCAACTCGTGTCGTCGAGCTGATCAAGAATATATATGCATATGTACTACTTACGCTGGATTAAAATTCTCGTCACAAGGAGATGGAATTCTCTTTTACGAGTACATTTTATTTGAAATTTTTTTATTTTATTTTTTCACAAAATTATTACACAAAATTTGCTCTTTAAAGAATTTCACCGTAAAAATTACCATCTGCACTGTGTCTTTGTTATAATAACTATGACTGATATAAGATGCATTGGTATAAAAAGCCATTATCGTGCAATTTTATAACGGTAGTTGCTGTCAAAATCGATTCTCTCTTTAAACACAAAAGAGAATGAACAATGTTTGCGTTCATGACTCACATGTGTTACAAACTTCATGAGAGACTTATAATACTATTCACACTAGATGACTAGAGGAGTGGACGAAGAGAGGCGGATGAAAGAATGAAATGGTCAAAACAGATATAAGCTAAGTTGTATGTGTGTGATCGTTGGCCTGTGCTGTTTTATAAGGGAGGGAAGAGAGATGAATGAAATAGTCCAAGCAAAGAAAAGTTAAGGTGAATGTGTGAGTTTACGAATTACGTAAAGACTTAAAGACTTCATTTTTTATTGTTGCTTTACTTTTGGTTTGTTCATCATTATTATCATCATGTTTATTTTTTGGACATTATTCTCATTATGACACGTTTGCATCCATACAGACAGACAGATAGACACACAGTCACACAAACAGACGAATGGACGTACAGGCGGACATGGCTAAATCAACTCGCTCGTCGAGCTGATCAAGAAATATATGCATATGTACTACTTACGCTGGATTAAAATTCTCGTCACAAGGAGATGGAATTCTCTTTTACGAGTACATTTTATTTGAAATTTTTTTATTTTATTTTTTCACAAAATTATTACACAAAATTTGCTTTTTAAAGAAATTTCACCGTAAAAATTACCATCTGCACTGTGTCTTTGTTATAATAACTATGACTGGTCTGATATAAAAAGCCATTATCGTACAATTTTATAACGGTAGTTGCTGTCAAAATCGATTCTCTCTTTAAACACAAAAGAGAATGAACAATGTTTGCGTTCATGACTCACATGTGTTACAAACTTCATGAGAGACTTATAATACTATTCACACTAGGACTAGAGGAGTGGACGAAGAGAGGCGGATGAAAGAATGAAATGGTCAAAACAGATATAAGCTAAGTTGTATGTGTGTGATCGTTGGCCTGTGCTGTTTTATAAGGGAGGGAAGAGAGATGAATGAAATAGTCCAAGCAAAGAAAAGTTAAGGTGAATGTGTGAGTTTACGAATTACGTAAAGACTTAAAGACTTCATTTTTTATTGTTGCTTTACTTTTGGTTTGTTCATCATTATTATCATCATGTTTATTTTTTGGACATTATTCTCATTATGACTCGTTTGCATCCATACAGACAGACAGATAGACACACAGTCACACAAACAGACGAATGGACGTACAGGCGGACATGGCTAAATCAACTCGTCTCGTCGAGCTGATCAAGAATATATATGCATATGTACTACTTACGCTGGATTAAAATTCTCGTCACAAGGAGATGGAATTCTCTTTTACGAGTACATTTTATTTGAAATTTTTTTATTTTATTTTTTCACAAAATTATTACACAAAATTTGCTTTTTAAAGAAATTTCACCCTAAAAATTACCATCTGCACTGTGTCTTTGTTATAATAACTATGACTGGTCTGATATAAAAAGCCATTATCGTGCAATTTTATAACGGTAGTTGCTGTCAAAATCGATTCTCTCTTTAAACACAAAAGAGAATGAACAATGTTTGCGTTCATGACTCACATGTGTTACAAACTTCATGAGAGACTTATAATACTATTCACACTAGATGACTAGAGGAGTGGACGAAGAGAGACGGATGAAAGAATGAAATAGTCAAAACAGATATAAGCTAAGTTGTAAGTGTGTGATCGTTGGCCTGTGCTGTTTTATAAGGGAGGGAAGAGATATGAATGAAATAGTCCAAGCAAAAAACAGGTAAAGGTGAATGTGTGAGTTTACGAATTACGTAAAGACTTAAAGACTTCATTTTTTATTGTTGCTTTACTTTTGGTTTGTTCATCATTATTATCATCATGTTTATTTTTTGGACATTATTCTCATTATGACACGTTTGCATCCATATAGACAGACGGACAGATAGATACACAGTCACACAAACA